>JBBUKS010000060.1:2620090-2635699 GCA_038050645.1 Hedychium gardnerianum | reverse complement strand
TTATTTAGTTTAATTAACAAAGAATTAAATAGACGTTAATACATTCTCAACCGCAAACTGTGTTCCTCATTGTGTGCCTCGACTTTTGACTAATTTCCCTTGTTCCTTACTGCCTACTACGTGTCGAGTTGAGCTACGTTGTATCTACATGTTAGGGTCATAAATAAATTAACTCGAGTTAAATTTTAAGATATTTAATTTATTTGATAAGATAATAATTTAAATTGAGTCTAAAATAAATTAAAATTTTAAAATAATTATTTAATTTTAGTTTAATTTTTTTTTTTATGAATTTGAGTTTATTTAAAATTTGATTTAAATTTAATTTATTTAAATATTATTAAACTCTTAATTCAAACTTGATTTGAACTTAATTTAATTAGATATTATCGAGTTTTAAATTTAAATTTGTTTGATTATTTGATTGTTTGGTTGTTTGATTAGTTATTAAATTTGATAATTAAATTAAATTATTTATTTTTTATTTAGCATGTTGATAAAATTATTCGTAAATAATATTTATAAACATCAATGAGTGAATTAATATGTATTTAAATTTATTTATTTAAGTTAATGAATGATTTAAATTTATTTAATTATATATATATATATATATATATTAAATAAATATAAATAAATTTTTATTAAATCGTACATTAAATTTATTTAGAGCCTTATTAAATCTGCTCGAGCCCCACACTGCAACACTAGGCACGTGTTTGATCAATATTTTTTTTTGTTATTTTTTTATTATTTTCATGGATGATCAATTAATATATGAAACATGAAACGTTGTTATCATAAAATTTTAAGATTAAATTCTAATTAATAATTAAGATTTTTTTATTTTTTTTCATATATTAATTATTATTTAGATTAATAAATTAATTCTTATAATTTATATTTTTTTTATTAATTTTGAAATAAATTAAAGGTCTTATAATTTATTTTTCACAGGAATGCCGGGATGAATACTTCGTTTTTTACCATCATATTGACCATCACATTCTTAGGGATTCAAGTATCAGCTACTATAGATCCCAATAAATACCATTCTGATCCATCCATCCTCCCATATCTCTCATAATTCATTTTCTTCGATTCTAATTATTTTTGTTCGATTTGACGTATAATTAATTGCATAGTGACATGGATTTGATGCTCCTCTCTCAGGGCGGCGCCGGCGAGGTCGAGGAGGGTGATTTCCTCGCGCGCCACCCCGTCGTCATCGCCATCGGCTATGGCTCGCGGTCACCGGGCGAGACACAAGAAGCTAGCCTCGCCGGGCGGCCGCCGACGCTGGCACCGCCGGACACTTCCACGTGGACGGCGGCGCTTCCATGCAGAGGGTGCCCGAGTGCTCGGTATGCGGCCACATGAGGCGGCAAGCGGTGGTAGCTGCCGCCTCCGGAGACGGAATCGGGCGTGGTGGCGGAGAAGAAGGCCGACCAACTGCTGCAGGAATTGGACCATATTATCGGAGATAAAATAATTATTCGATTTAATTCTTGGATTTCTTTTTATTCTTTCTCTTTAATATTTTAGAGGAAGAAAATATTTTAATATTAATAAAATTTTGGAATCATTTTAAAAAAGTTAACCCTTCTTTTCGTAATCACGTGACAAAAAACGAAATACTTATCTTAACGACCTCGTCAATCTACTCAATACGAACAAATAAATTACGATAATTAAAAAAATAAGTAAATATAAAAGTGAATTATATTATATACAGATATTTATATTCTGTTGGTCCCAAGTTTAATCCATGACCTTAAATAATAAATTTTGATTTATTTATTATTTTAATTATGTCCGTGTGAGATCTTCTTTTATATGACAAAAAGTGAAATATTATTTTTCGTTAATTTATTTTAAAATTAATATAAAAAAAATAAATTAGAAAATAAATTTAATTAATTCGAATAATAATAAATAATAAAATCTTAAGTTGATCCGTCTAAATAAGTGTGATTTACATTTATTGTATTTGTATTTGTATTGATTTTTAGAGCATGGGATAACGGTGTGATTTTCCTGAATAATCAAGGGGTTTCGAATCTCAGCTACGATGTATTATAGAAAATTTTCCCTCAATGAGAAGTAGATTTTAGAATATTGATTATTTGGATGAACCTCCATTAGTACTTTTCGATTTATCTTGATGATGATCGAATTTATATAGAATCGAGTCGATAATCTCAGATTTGATTCGATATGATTAATTATTTTTTTTTTTATTGATTTTGAGATAAATTAATACGGAGACGTGGGGCAAACTTTTCGTTTTTGTCGTCGTGTGGGATCTTCTTTAATCACGCTTGGAACAATCCTTGTTGAAGAAGTGTGTGTGGCCCCCAATCTCCACCAACAACAAATCACAGCGCACCTTTGCTCTTTTCTTCTCGTGGCTTACGGCGCTTGCTCCTAATATTCCTGTAAACTCGTTTCACGGTGATAAAAATAAAATATTCCCTCAATATTTTTGTCAGTATATTTTAAGATTAATATAAAAAAAAATTATATTAATTAATTTAATTAATAATTAATATATAAGGTGTAATAAAAATTTAATTATTAATTTAGATTTAATTTTTAAATTTCATTAATTTATTTCATGAGGATTTATCAACTCATTTCAAAATGATAAAAAATAAAATATTTATCTTTAATATTTTCGTCAGTCAGTTTAAGATTAAAATAAAAGAAAATCAAAAAAATTAATTTAATTAATTTGAATAATAATTAATGTATGAGAGAAAATAAAAATTTAATTATTAATTTATTTTAAAATCGATAGAAACAAATAAATATAAAATTTAATAATAATCAAAAGGATTTTTCCTTCTGAGAGAGAGAGAGCACCTCTGGAAAAGGGCATCACCGATTTAACAAGCGGAAGTTATGCTTCATCCATCCATGGCGATGTAGATTTTCTCTCCTTCGTCACTTTTCCTCTCCTCCCTCTTCTCCCTTCTTCTCTCCCCAGTTCCTCCAACCAAGGTCAGTGAAGAAGACGACGCTGGCATCTTGCGACTTCTAGTGGGCGGCTCCGTGACTTAATCTCCAGGTCTGGTTTCTCCGAAACCTAATCTCCAGGTCTGATTTCTTCTAGCGGTCAGATCTTAATTCAGAACCACAAAAATTGATGCTTTGGCCACTTTGTGAGTGTACACCTCGATCGGGGAATATATCCCGTTGGAATTTTTTCTTCTTCTCCCATTTATAAGTTCGAGCGGCGAATCTGGGAAATGATGGCGAGATTTCTTCCTCCTTCGATACAGTGCTTCCCCAGATCAAGTTGGTTCCTTGGAGAGAAAAGGAACTGGGGCGGGTTCGTGACTGGAAACTGGACCCGGGAGGAGAACAAGCTCTTTGAGAATGCTCTGGCCGAGTTCGACAGAGACACCCCTGACCGCTGGGAGAAGGTGGCGGCGTATATCCCGGGCAAGACCGCCAGGGACGTGGAAAGCCAGTACCGTAATTTGTTGGAGGATGTGAGCAAGATAGAAGCTGGACGGTTTCCGTGTCCTGGATATGACACTTCTTCATTTTCTCGGGAATGGGATGACAATTATGGCTTTGAAGCTATGAAGCAACCTTACTGCATCGGGAGGAAGAGGCCAGGGGCGTGTGCATCAGATCAAGAAAGAAAAAAAGGAATCCCCTGGACTGAGGAAGAGCACAAGTATGTCACTTAGATACTATGTGCATTCAGTTTCGCAAGCTTTGATTCAATATAATATTGTTGTCTATGGAGTTGGTGCATGATTGATACACTTGTTTGGCTTACATCTAATTCTACTTTGTAACTGATGTAGTTTATGATTGCTGGTGCTTGAACTGAGTTAGTTTGGTTCTGGAATCTTACAATTTCCCTCCTTTTTGGTATTTTAAATGGTAAATCTAAATGGGCCTGCTTAAGCTTTTAGTAGTTGTAGTTTTTTTTTTTCCAATCGAATCTTTACCATGATATGGGAGAATGACTTCTTTTTTTTTCAATCGAATCTTTAGTCATGCTCTATTTGTTATTCTTCTGTTGTTCACCCTTATTACAGCCTTTTTCCATTGCATACTGCCCATGGCTCAAGTTTAATCCAACTTGATTTTGATATGGGATGAAGATGTTAAACCATAAATCTCTAATTGGGTTCTTCCTAGTAAAACTTATCATTGAGGATAGATTACTGGATAATCAATCTTTAACATGCTAACTTAGTGCTCAATTGGTACTTTTTGCAGGCGATTCCTACTTGGACTTAGAAAATACGGTAAAGGGGATTGGAGAAATATCTCTAGGAATTTTGTGATTACTAGGAACCCTACTCAAGTTGCTAGTCATGCCCAGAAATACTTCATCAGACTAAATTCAGGTGGCAAAGATAAGAGAAGATCCAGCATACATGACATTACTACTGCCAATTTGCCAGATAACAGGCCTTCTTCTCCATCTCAACTACCTTTTCTCAGCACTCAGTTAATCTCAGTGCCGAGCTCCTACTCATCTATCCAAGATTTGAATCAGCCTGATGAAGCAACTGGTATTCTAAGTTCGTTAATGAAAGGGAGACAGTTCATGCAAACACATCATGGAGTAGCAACCTTATGAGAAGTCAGAAGCTCATGCATCTAGGCAATCTGTTTTTCCAAATGCTACCAAGTCATTAACTTCATGATTGAGATGATCAATACGGCGGCAAACGAGTGCCCACAGTCTGTGGAAATTTTGTGGCTTTCTTCTCCCCGTTATTCTTCCCCTTCCTCACTACTTATAATATGCCACTATACAGTATAGAAATAAAGCTGTACCTGCAGCAAGGCACAAGCTGTGTGCTTTCTGTTATGCACTCCAATACTATATGATATGCGTGCAAGAAGTACACCTCTTTCTAATTTGACATCCATATACAGTAACAGTTTGTGAAGACCAAAAGCCCATATGTTTTGATGCAATAAAAATGACTTCTAGTTTATTGGCTATCAGCTGAATTGGCTCTACACTGGATGTCTCAATGGATTGTATGAGATTTGTCCTTAGTTTTAGGGTTTAATCTCGTTCGACGTCTGAGATTATTATGATTCTGTTGCTTGTAGTAACTGCAGGGCTTCAGGTAACAACTTTTCCTACAATTAGAGGATGAAAGTGAAAGAGATCGACAATGTGCTGCGAAGCACAAAGTTAAGTTCACTTATATTGCTGTTTATTGGTTCTTGCAGGCAACGAAAAGGGTTATGGAGATGAGTCACTGGGCATTTCTTACAAGGCAACTTTGCTTATGGGCCAGTTTGGCCACTTTAACTATATTGATTTTTGCCATACTGATTCTGTCATCTGTAGTCATTCCATTTATTTTACCAGTGTTCCATTGCCGGTCTGATTACTTTAACTAGAGTTGGATCTGAGTCCCCAATACACTAGCTTGGCATCTAGCTTAAATATCATTCCATTTATAAATATGTATAGTTTTGTTTTAAATAATGGTTTAGATTTGAATCAGACAGAAATTGCCAAACTCATTCCCTCGACATCACAAATAATGAATGAAGTTCTCTCTCCCACTTGAGGTGATGAACATTGAATCTAACATTCTCTCTCCCGGGTTTGAAGCCATCAACAATAGATCAAAGCCCATCGACAATAGATAGACCACATTTGCCAAGTAGACCTTAGCATTTACATAGCTTAGGTTTGTGCTGTAAACAGTGATCGCTGTTAGCCACCAAAATTGCCATTCATTGGATGGCAACATCTGATAAAAGCATAATTAATCAACTTATTTACATTGTGAGGGATCTTTGAAGCAATTACATGCTCATCATTCAAACCCCAACTCTCTCAATCTCTGCTCTTTGCAGGAATCAAATAAAAAGATATTCAAATTTTGAAAGAAAAAAAAATCAAGAAATATAATCTTTGAGGAAGTTTACCTGCAGAATTCAGCAAAACTTTTGGCCTTCTGTAGTCCGTAGACAACCCCCTGAATCATGGATCCATTACAAAATTTCATAAGAGATCATGCAAAGGCAAAGAATTGAAGAAGAAATCATCATGGCAGTAGGAAGAAGAAGAAGAACAAGAACAAGGTAGGCATGAGTTATGGCTGGAGGAGGTATCCAAATGGATCGCATGATCCAATCTCGATCCCAATTGCCATAGCTGCTGAAAGAAAAAACTGGATCAATGCGATCCCTTTGGATGCTTCCTTGAGCCATAGGTGTTGTTGCATTCTTCTCTTCTCTCTCGCGACCACATCAGCAACAATGCAACAGTAAAGAGAAGATGTCTTCCTTGAGCACCTCCATGTGCCTTTTAAAGACTCTTATGCAAACCCGTGCCCTCTTCGTGAGTGACTAATCATTTTGAAAAAGACTGAATCGGGTGATAGTCCCTTTTTAACAACATCTTTCGCGATAAACTCAAACTCAATGTTAAAGTGAATTGGCAAGACAAGATTAGCTCATTTGATTTGAAAAGACTGATTCATGGTACACTTGAAGAGGACACATAATAGTGGAGAAGGTGACCTGGCTATTGGACAAATTGGTTGCTTCCAGCACTCTTTTGTCCCCTGATTATCATGGAATCAGAAAAATCACCAGATACAAAGTTAAACCACAAGGCTCATGAACTATGATGATTCCTTCATTGGAATCTTCCTTCTTTGTGTGATCTAACAAGCAGAGGCAGAACCCATTGAGGAAGCTTCAATCTCCATGCTTCTGCAAATGGAGAAGGTTCTCATTGTGGGGCACCAACTCCAGTGCTACCTTTGGGTGTAGATCAATAAGCCAATAATGTGGCAGTCATTCCCAGATATCATTGCTTGGAGTCTCCAGCCCTATTCATTGTTGGGATGACAGAAGATGATGCAGTCCTTTTCTTGATTCTTTATATATGAGGGCATAGGATGAGTGCAAGTTAAGTTCGATCGAGGCCAAGTAAGGCATGTGCAGCTTCCGAGACTCATTGAACCATCACAAATCCTCAACATTCCAGTATCAGTTTCTGAAAATCTACATGATTCCAGCTTTCCTGCCAACCAGATCCAATAAGATTTTGTGGGTGCAGGGAATGCCAGGAATTGCTGAATACTGATGTGTCAAAGTCCTTCTTTACTCCTTTTATTCAGTTTTCTTTTTTTCATATATTGTTTTTATTTCAAAAGGTTACGCTTGCAGTCTCCACATGTGGAAACAGATACAACTGGTGATTAAACTCTCAACAGATTGATGGTAGCTAAGCTAAAGAGATATCACCAAAGATTTGCAAGGCTGCTTTTGCACATGACCCAGCCTTATTCAATGCTTCTGTGCTTAATCTTTTGGTGCAAAAGGGAAATTCCTAACAATTAGACGTGAAAAAAAAGAGGGATATTTTTTGTTTGTCCTTTATTCCTTACGTCTGTGGAAATCAAGCAGGGGTGGCTTTTGGAACTAAATTATTGGCACCATCAAATTAAGAGTCGATCGGGGATTCCGCAAAGAGTGCGCCTTGCTGCTCTTCTGCTGAGCATGTTTCTTTGTGTTGATGCAAAGGAGCACAGGGCACTCGTTGGTCATGGTGGACATTCATGGTGAATGGTTTCTTGAGCCTTTGGAGATGATTTGGTCAAAAAAGTGAAGGATTAGAATTAGATAAAAAGAGTGAAATAGCTTTGCTTTAGGCTTGTCTTGCTTCATGGGTAGCAATTTTAACAAAGTGCTTTAAGAGGTAGAGTCCACTGGATAATAAGACAAGGTGCTTTTTTTTGTGCGTGTGTTTGTTTAGCTCTTTCGATTAATCAAACATGTTCTTGATCGATTCATCCTATACGATCTGATCAAACCATTTGGCTCAAACTACATGCGCAGCCCAAATGGTCCACCCTATCTATCCATCAAATTTGTCAAATGGTTCGGCCTGACCAGTCTAGCTAACTCACCAATTTCACGCAACTCATCTAGTTTAATTTCTTAGATCCAGCCTAATTGAAGCATTTGATTCAACCCGTCAAATTTGTCTAGTCCACTCATCCAATATGTCCAAACTATCGTACTTAATATTCGTCTAGTTGATCTAAGCTAATTGTTTGATCTAGTGATTCAATTCACTGAACTCATCCAATCATTCACTTTACTTCCCCATTCTCTCCAATCATATTTGCTATTTCATTCCCTACTAAGTTTGTTCAGCTCAATCATTTCGCTCTAGTAGTCAATCTAACTCATTATTTCCCTTATCTCACTTCATTTTAGATCTAGAATTGATAAACAGTACATTTTATCAAAATATTTCATAAACTTCTAAAATTATTATCATTATATATAATAGATCAATTATTATATCACAAGGCATCAATCAATTAAGCATAATTTTGATTTTTTTTTTGTCACAAGAATAGAACCAAGCAAGCATTGTCATCTTCACAACGCATCAACCAATTAAGCATAATTTGATGTTTTTTTGTCACAAGAATAGAACCAAGCATGCATTGTCATCTTCACAAAGCATCAATCAGTTCACTGTTGTACCAAAAATGATGATAATTTTCCATCATGAATTTATAAAATAAAATGTTTAAAAATATAACAAAGCCACATATTTATTCAAAAGTAAGAAGAATTGCATTGATCATCAAGAGTTTAGGGATCTCAACGTAGGGAAGAAAATCCCACTAGATATTCTCTTTGTTTACGAAACAAATTGTTTGTCCACATGTAAATGAAATGAGAAGAATGTCGATTTAGAGATGTGCAATCACTATTCGAAGATGAAATGCCTCTAGATCACAACTAAGCCTTGTAAACTCTTACAAGAAACACAAATGTTGTTAATATCAACAAACCAAATGATGATACTGTATTTTTGCAATGTTGAACTACTGCCTTTGCAATTCTGTGTTAAACATATCTTGGTTTTCCGGGCATATTACAAATATCTGTGAAGGAAGTCGATTAACCACACACGAGAACTCAACCACATTTATATTAGACTAAAGCCATTTTAACAGGCTTGAATGAGGAGCAACAGAATTAATGTCCGACGAACAGTTTAGGCCGAGGGAAAGATAAACCAAGCTCCCTACACAGTTGTTCATCAGGTTGTAGAGTATTGGGAATTGCACCAAAGGCTCGCCGAGCAGACTCAATTCCAGAAATTATATTATGCAAATAAGCAGCTGCTTCCTCTGCACTCTTCTTCCAGTCATCAGGAAACATTGACATGAAAGGCTTGGACGGGGAAAGTGTTTTCTCATGTATGACCTCATTTATCTCTGCAACCTCAATAAATCTCTCTGTGGCTGCTTCCCAAGATAGAGCATATGTATGATCATCCGTGACAGGAGTAGGTTCTTCATTGAGAGCTCTAAGAGTTAATCTCACAAACTCTTTGCTGCTATTGTATGTGTGACAATTCGGAAACTGCTTAAAGAATTCATTTGAAGGGTGGTTGGCGCAAATTACAGTCTTTCCCATTGCTAGAGCCTCTGCGGTCGTTGTGCAAACCACATCTGTAGTGCTTGGGTTAATGAAAACCTTGTAGCTGTTACAACAAGACTGATTTAGTGAAATAGAATTACTACCAGAGAAAAATACAAGTGAGAGAAGTGACTTGTGATGCACATAAGAATCATTTACCAACTTACTCATGAAATAAAGAATCTACATGATCACGACCCGGATAAACTCTTGTACCCATGGTCAACCTATTGAAGTAGTCTTGAATTTCGTCGTAGTCTTCACCATTACCATACAAGTCGATTTGTAATTCAGAAAGTTCATCTTGGTGATCCGAGAGTAGCTGGAGAAGTTCTCTGTAGCCTTTACTCCAAATCATCTTCCCGATGAAGTATGCACCTTTAGAGAAGGCGATATAACCTCTCTGTTTTAGCTCATGCTTTATTTTCCCAACCTCAAGAAATTTCGGGTTTACACCATGAACATTACAGATGATGGACCTTGGGAGATCTTGGGTGGCACCTGATAGTCTCACAACCTAGAAGAAAATCCAGTGGATGATTACAGATAATGCTATCCTAAAATTGAAAGGCTGATTTATATTAAATACACCAATTTACTATTGTATTCCATTTATCTTATTTTATAATAGCATTAGAGGCAAATCCTTATCTTAGCCACCAGATTAACAACTTATTAGAAACATTTGCCAAATCTTATCTGACAACAACCAACAGTTCGTCTCCCATTTACAAGACACGGATCTAATCATCAGATACAACTTGAGGACAGGAAGGGCCAATCAACCGGAGCTCCATTATCTCAGTTTATTTTCCTAACACCAAATATATACTTTCTTACAACCTGCCTTGACAAAGTTAACTGCAAGTTTTTCATGAACAGAGACAAAAATTATTTGCCTGCTCTTGATCATATAGACCAATTCAGCTTTTAGAATAAATGGTTGGCAAAACTTACAATAAATTTTTTTAGTGTACAAGTTCAGCAAGCCTATTTCAAGTAGAAATAGCATTTTTCCTCACTATTTCAAAGTGATGATCCTTTGAAATCAAGAGCATATTCTGAAGGTTTTTGGTGAATCACCACAAAGCATGGAAGACAGGCAAATGACTTAGGCTTAACTATACTCATTATTAATTAGGGATGGACATGAATATAACCCAAAACCAAATTGAACCAACCTGAAAACTTCAGTTTATCGGCTTAGTTTCGGTTTACATACTAGGTAAAAATAAGTGTTTAGATTTGGTTTCAGATTCAACTTGTACAAGACATTAAAACCAAACTGAATTAATAAAGTTTCTTTTAATATGCACATATTATATAGATAGAAATTATTGCTCCTTGCAAAACCCTGAAGGTGTGTGAAAAAAAGAATAGAAACTTCAATTGAGACATGCTTCAGCACACTAACCTTGTGGCAGTAGATCTGAATAACCCAACTATTGGCATATTTCAACAGAAAGGCTTGTATCTGTCCATTCTTCTCTCTCTTAACATATTCCAAATAATTAGTATGAACAACACCTATCACACTCCGGAACTTGGTTTTCCATTGCCGGCCATGATGGTACCATGTAAGATGCTCTGGTTCCTCAAGGACAGCAATCTCTGCCACTTCATCAGGAATGGTCTCAGTGATGTCCCCAACAGGAAGAATGCTTCTTTTCTCTCTGGAAAACTGCAATTTTTCAGAAGTAACAAAATCAGTTCTTCAGATAATCAAAAGAGAAGTCATGTATGTATGTGAAGTCAGAAACTTAGTTCAAGTTGTTCTTAACAGCATTTGACAAATTAGATCAGAAAGCAGGAGTAACCAGAACAAAAGGGCTGCAACAAACGTATTTTGTTAATGAAAACCCTTAATCTAGTTGTATCTTACGGCAAAGAGCTCAGGAAAATATATTAAAATATACTTAGCATGTAACACCATGATTGACCCATAGTATCTTACTTTTCCCGGATAGAAAGCAATATTAAATTCTGAGGTAACTTCAGCCTTCTCTTTGAGCCACGAACGAACATAGGCTTCATGCTCCCTTGGTGAATTGAAGCTAATTTTATTTGGATATACTAAAACTTGATCCTTCAAAGGCAGCCAAGGAATTACAAGAGTGATCTGCCGTTCATAATCCTTGGCCAGGTAAGCAGCGCGAAACAAAGGGTTGATAGCAGTTCCAGTCATCCATGGTAGACTTGCTGTGGTGAAAATTGCTATATGCTGCTTCGGAGCCATCAAAGCACTAGATACTACTGGTGGTGGTCATGTGAGTGATTTTTCACTTGTGCTGAATAGGCAAACAGAAACAGTATATAAAGTAAAAGCCCAATGCCAGCTGCATTTAGACAAGAGAAATGAATAATTCTACAGAAGTAAAATTTTGCAAGATAATAAGATGTCTAGAGAAAGCTTATTGACGAAAAAAGAACATGTTAGCGGCAATTTTATAAGCTACTTGTAAAAGAAAAAAAAAATCTATTTGTGATTGACAACAATCCTTGAATTACTATAATGACTAGAGTCTAAGGCGTGACACCAACTCACTACTTAAGCTTATTTTGGAGGTTTTAATCCATAACTGCAACACAAACAAGTTTCAAATGATGGAAAAACCAAAGATCAGTATGTCCAACCTGGCTATGAAACACTGCTTAAGGTGAAACAATTATGCTCTAACACATTATGGTAGACTAGAAAATTTATCTTCTAGATGAGAAGTTGTGTCAAAATCCAAGAAAGAACATAGCTCATATATCATACCATAAAGCACAACAATCAAATGGGCACCTTTTGAGGATACAAAAAAAAGAACATGTGCCGACGACATCTTTGTTAACGGAATTCTAAAACATATACCTCGAAGTGCATATTGAATTTAACCATGGTTAAAAATTTTGTGCACTTAAATCTCCAATTATACTAGACTCACCATTGTTAGGGCTAAAGTTCTGTAGACCTACAACTGCCAAGCTACCATATATATCTCTGACAATGAAAGGAGCCACCAGAATCCTACTTGTAGCACTCTTCCTGAATAAACGTTGCAATGCACTAGTGTTGCCAAATCTGGCATGAGAAGAACAATCACGTATACCAAGCAATGGAGGTCGTGGCCTAGTATCGGCGATTTAGTTTATCAGCTTAGCCTGAAATATAAAACCTAATCACTAATGAAACTCAAATGGCCTTGTTTCTTGCATCTTTCTATCCTAATTTGCTAGTTTGAAAGTATTCTATCTCACACTAACGTCTATATCTATTTTATGGTTTTTCTTCTCTCTGTTTCATCTTAGAATACTTACATACCACATAATCAATAATGCAGCTGCGATGACCTTATTTTCTGTATCTTTCAATCCTGCCTTTGTTAACCCTCCAAAGCGTATTTTGTGTTGTCTATCTTCTACTAAACTTCATACCTGTTTCCTGATTTTATTCTCTCTGCATTCTTTCCATCTCTGACTATATCGGGAGTTCTCTCAAAAAACATGTCGTCCACATCTATGAATAATTACACGAAACCAAAATTGCATCTTCCGAGTACCAGCAAAGGCTCCCAATTCTTACATTGCCTGATTCTAGATTGATGAACGACTAAACAACCAAATACATTCCCACACCAAACGGCATCAATGAAGAAAAAATAACAATTTTGTCTACCTTATTGCATGTTAAGAACCTCAAACTGCTAAAATATTCAGATCTTATAGGCTATTGAACGAATTAGGGATCCCAAAAAACAACATATTTACGATTCAAATTAGACCTAGAAAAACATAAAAAAAATGGGGGAAAGAGAAGGAGAGAAGGCGGATTGACCCAGAACACATCACCTCTCGCGAATCGCGGCAAAAGATGATGATGTTCCAGGAAGAGGAAGAGGATGAGCGAAAGAAAAAAAAAACCCGGCAAGATTGAAGGAGGCAATTCATTTACAGGTGCTCTTTCATTTGATTAAGCAGTGGGGTCCACTAGGAACCAATTAGGAATAAGGTAAGCAGACGGGTAACGAGATGGTTGCTGTCGGGTTGTAACGTTACGGTGAACGACGACGAAGGGTCCGACTCCGACCGACATTATCAGTTAATCGGGTTGTTCGGGAAGGTGGTGAAGATTTAGGTAACAGCACGTGGGCCTTTGTTTGAATGGCGGTTGGATTTGCATTTATTTCATATTGTAATCTTATTCGACGTTCTTACCTACCCAAAATATGCTTCGTGTGATTGCTTGGTACCAGTTTCTTAAGCTTCTCTACTACGTCATCTTGTTTCATTATTTACCATGTTTCATATATATATATATATATATTCTTTGCTGGAGGCGTTTCTTGTAAAATTAACCGTCCAGTTCTTGTTTACATGAATGTAAAGAATTTATAATATTCAGGGACGAATCATTCTGTGTGACTGAATCTTTCCAGGCAGGGTTCTAATATGGAACTTTCTGTTCATATATGGCTGAATCATACTGTAACTGAAACGATCGACGCAGGATTCAGTTTTGAACTTCCAGTTTATAGCAGTTTTTCTTTGGAGATCAAGTTTTGTTACCTGAACAATACAATAGCGTGTAGGAGCTAGCAGTTGTAGAATTTGTTGCTTTGTCATTAATTGATGTTTGAAGTAAACAAGGAAGTAAACCAAAACATTCAGTTGCTGATACGGGTGATTAGGTTTGGATCCCCTAACATCACTAAGTAGCGTCACGTGGTTCTTGGTCAAGTCAAGGTCAAGGTCAGCGCCCACGTGGATACGGGAAACATCACTGATCGGGGGTCTACTCCTTAAATCCCCAATCGGACAAGCTAAGCATACTTACAGGGAACATCACCGATCGGGGATCTACTCGGGGTCTACTCCTTAAATCTCCGATCGGACAGGCAAGACCCTCTCACGGGGAAACATCACCGATCGGGGGTCTACTCCTTAAATCTCCGATCGGACAAGCTAAGCCCACTCAAGGAAAACATCACCGATCGGGGTGAACCTTATAAATCCCCGATCGGACAAGTTAAGCCCACTCACGGGAAACATCACCGATCGGGGTGAACCTTATAAATCTCCGATCGGATATGCTAAGTCCACTCACGGTGAAACGTTAACTTCACCGATCGGGCTTACCCCTGCATCCCCGATCAGATAGGCAAAGTCCGATCGCGGGAAACATTAACAACCGATCGGTTCGGCTTCCTACATCATCGATCGGACCTACCTCCAGCAACCCCCGACCCCCCTTCGCTGACCGGGTTCCCGTTGGAAGTCCCGGTCGGGGGTCACACCTAGTGCACTCCGGTCAGACTAATGGTCTCTCCTCACCAACCGGGCTCCCCCCAAGAACCCCGGTCAGGTATATCGCTTATTCTAACCAACCGGAGGATCTCCATGGACTTTTCCCCGGTCGGATATAAGAACAGTCTCATCATGGATCCCGATCTCCCGCGTAACTACAAAGGATAACTTCGTCTCCGCCCGTACGACCACGGTGCCCTTATCTTGTACGATCACAGCACCCCTCGCTCGTACGAGGCAAACACTCCTCACTCGTACGACTAGAACACCCCCAACAGTACCTCAGGCACTCCCCGGGAATTCTGGGACGGCGGTACTTTCAAGCCAGAACATGCTTGATCATGTCTCCGAAGCACGCGCCATTAAATGTTGGCCGTACGCGCTCCCGAAGAATATATAAAGGATCCGACGCCGCTACAGGAAAGGAGGTTTTTTTATATTTTGCTCTCGTGCATACGTTTACTTTACGTCCGAGCTATCTGACTTGACTTAAGCGTCGGAGCGGGATCCCCAGGCTCTTCGCCTGGAACTCTCTGCTAATCCTTCGACTCTCTCTGATCTGCGCAGATACCCGATCGGACATCTAGAGCGATAGACCGGCGGTGCCCCCCGATCGGAGTCAAGTCCCGTAGATCGGTCAAATCACTTCACCTTGCGGTTGTTCAGTCAGTAGTTCGGCTTTTCCGTGGATCATCTTTCGCCAGTTTTCGTGCAGGAACATATATTATTATTGTTTTTGATTTGTTTTGCTATCAATATCGTTCCTTGAATGCAAGGACGTAGGTGATGCTGCAGATGGAGAAGAGGAAGATTGCTACGTTGATGGTGAGGACGGTCATGGCCTGGTCGCTAAGCTTAATG
>JBBUKS010000060.1:2600247-2610275 GCA_038050645.1 Hedychium gardnerianum | reverse complement strand
CCTACCTTTGCTATACGTTCCACATATTTATCAATTGGGGTTGTACAATGGGATGGTTTTAGCTGTAGTGGTTGTGTCAGTATATGAAGGCCATGTAAAAGACGTGCTGAAAACTGCTTCGTTGAATGCTCATACACATATATATTTTTTGCGATGAGAACAACCGAGTGCAACATTCTGTGTTGAATGATTTGTCGCTTTCTACAATGCATTCATCTAGTGACATTATTTCGAGTGGTCGACCATAAGCTAGGCATTGGACTATAAGATTCTGTCTGAGGGGAATCATAGTCTCTCCGATTACTCTTTCTTCTTCTCTAATTACAGAAATACTGTTAGAGAAATATAATATTTTAGTGGAAATGCATATTAACGAATATACTTGCAACATTGTTGAAATTTGAAATAGTTGAATCATGGGATTATAATGACATCCGTGTTTTTTTTATGCAATAAAATTTATTACTATTTCTAATAGTAGTAGAAAAAAAATTTCAAAACCAATATATGACAATTCCGTCACATAAATTTTATTTTTTAAAAATAATAATAACATAAATTCTTCTTTTCGTATGATTGTATTATCAACATATTGCATTTTAAAGATCAGTTAGAATATTCAATTGTATAAACTCAATTAAAAAAAAAATTAGATTTTGAAGATCGATTAAAATATTAAATTATACAAACTCAATAAAAAAAATCAAATAATCTTAGATTTTGAGGATGATTAGGACAATCAATTTCACAAATTCAACGAAAGAAAATCAAACAATCCTTTTTTTTGAATCATAATTCTTCTCAAATTAAATCAAATGATATGAAACTAAAGATTTTGCTAAGGTCAGTCTGAATTGAATACAACTATGAATGTACATCATTACAGGAGTAACTTGAAAAAAAAAGTTTCGACATTTGAGAACTTTTATATACAAAATTATAAATCAAAATCAATATCATATTATTCATTACATTAAAAAGAAGAAAAAACTAAAATCGGTAAAAAAATAACATTATCAAAGAAGTCAGATAAAAGATATTAATAAGTTATTGTGACAAAAACTTCAAATAATATCAAAACACTAAAATTAAATGATTATAATTATTTGATAAAAAAATAACATTATTAAAAAAATCAGATAAAAGATATTAATAAGTTATTGTGATAAAAACTTCTAGAGTAATATCAAAACATCAAAATTAAATAATTATAATTATTTTGCTTGTACTAAATTGGTCTCAAGTTTTTGATATCCTTCAATTTTATCAATGATTTAGCATTTCATATTTTATGTATATGGATACTCGTATTAAGATAACTAAATTTCATACATAAAACTAGACAAAGCTATAAATAAAGTGTCTCGAGAGGTTGAAATAATTTTCAATAAAACAATTATATTTGTAAATTGAGACATTTATTTTTACAAAGTTTGATAGATTTGATCGTAATTTATCTAAAATATTTTTTAAATCATCACTTTCTCTTTGTATCTAATAAAGATAAATGCTACAAATTAGAACTTGAGGATAAATTTAAACATGCTTAATCATCTTCATGTGATAATTATAAAAAATTTTATGGTAATATTTGAAAGACTCTCTATGATTGACAAATATTAAATATATAATATAAAAAAAAAAACCTAACAAGATAAAACATTTATGTGCAATAACAATGGCAATAGTTTCATAGATAATAATGAAGTATCAAACTATCACATGAGCAAGGTGTTCTAATTTTTGAATAAAATTTTAGGCCCTATTATTAAGATTGAAAAAAGCATGAATAACTTGATATAACATAAGAGAATAAAAGTAAGATTAATTAATGCTTAAATATATTTAATTATAAAAAAACAATTATTTATGATGTTAATTTAAAATAAAATAACTATGATTCAAGATTGTAGAGCAATAGAGGAAAGAAAAATATATATACCAACTCCAAGTGAATGTTCAACGCTTTCTAAATCTACAGCCTGAAGTTGTCCAATTCTGTTGAAAAACATTTTATCAACACAAATATATTCTCAAGGATGCCACATCAAAGATATAACAGATAAAAAACAAACAAAAACGTCGATATATCTCGTGGCTACTTTCTGTAGCTAAATTGTCCTCCTGTAAGAAATATAGCACATATATATGGACATATGAGAGATGAGAAAACAATCAGACTGTATATTTATTGGACAAGTTTCACCAAATCTGTTATTGCAAGCCAAATGACAAAATAGAAGTTGCTCCTGTTTCAAAGGTTGATAATTGTGTATCCAACTCAATAAATTCAAGGGTTATTCAATAAATACTAGATCTTGAGCAAGCATCTGTAGGGCCTAAATCATTAATATGTTGTACATGATCGTTGAAATTAGCCCAAAGGTGTGGAAATAAATACTGAAATAGCTCCGCTATTTCTCAAATTGGACCAGTTAAATTACAAATATTTTTCATAGAGACACATTTCCATCAAAGGATCATTACATATGGTTAAGCGCACTTACTCATGATAGCCAATCATGTAAATTCTTAACAATAATCATCTCAAGCATGAGCGAGCACATAGAAAGCATGAACCAGTAAGGAAGGTTATGCGTACCAGTCGACAACTTGTCTAATCCTGGGTGCAATTTTTTCCACCTGCCACAGAAAAGAGACCTTTGCTTCTATGCAAAAGGAGCAAGAAGTTTAAATAGGTCATCAAGGAGGTTCTCCTGGCATGTCCCAAGCAAGCAACTAGTGTGGCGCAACCGACCGGGGGAAAGGCCGAGAGCGGCGTTGGTCATCGCCATCGCCTTCATTGGCCGAGCAACCTCATCTCTTCATTGGCTACTATGCGAAACCCAAATTTGTCGGGTTGTGCTGCATGAAAGCCATTGTGAAAGGCTTATAAAAAGCCCGTTAAGTCCATTAATTTAACAATGCACAATAAGGGTATCTGTTAAGCTTTCAGATTTCTGGGATGCTGAGCAGTAAAGATTGATGGGAGAAATGTCGCTTAGAAAATACGATGAGCAATATACTTGCTACTTTAAATTTTTTACAAAAACAATAAGCCTCTCTCATGGAAATGCGAACTAGATAGCAAACCCCGTCATATAATAGCTCCTAGGTTGATAAGCAACCTGATTCATTGAGAATATTTTGGGCGAAACTTCACCAATGACAAATCTACGAGATAACAGGGTGAACTCTGTAGAATATAGAGTTGTCGATTGTCTCCGCAACAAACTGATTCATCCTCAGAAGAAGTAACAAGTAAGATCTTGCTTTTCGCCCTGCAATAAGAAGTCAGATGGCTTTAGTCAACCATGGCTTATCTCGTGGAGATGATCTACAAGATTAACATATGCACTGAGAGCATCCATGCAAAAAGAAAGAAAGCATGTATTTTCCTGAGAACTTGTATTCAAATTAAGGAACAAATAATTGAATACTCACCGAGCCCCATTTTTTCTAGCTCATCTTGGTTAAACACATCATTGTGCTTATGTTCAGCGAGGAAAGAATTAATCTTGACCACAGCTTCCTGCAACTCCTAGAGAAGTGAAAAGAGCTAAAAGTCAATTAAGAAATCAATGAGTTCCATAATGGGATGAAAAAAAGTTGGATGCAACATTCTGAAAAAAAATATTAACTTTTTGGTGTCTTGGAAAATACTGAAAGGCATGGTCAGCCAAAAACTAAATGTAGCCAAGGAGTGTAAAGGACTTTTCTCTTGGAAATGTGCATAAGCATGTTCCTAAAGCAATTAATTCAACAAGAGATATTCACTGTGCTTTCTGAATCCCCTTACGTTTTTTACAAATATTTTTTACTTTTAAGTATACTGCACAGAGATGCACATTAAGATCCTGATTATGTTATTATACAGAAAATTCTACATGTTCATTGTGCTTCCAGAATCCTCTTACATAAGATACTGATTATGCTATTACACCGAAGGTTACTTCAACTGTTAACTGGAATTCTCTAGGATATAATGTTGGCAATTACCTTCCACGATACCAAACTTTTCATGTAGGCAGGCAGGTCATCATAGTTGTCTCTAGATGCACACACTATAGCTTTGGCAATATTTCTGGTAACTGGAATTTCATCATTGTATGAATCTGCTTCACATGAAAGAGGTCAGGAAGTGCTATTGAAGAACTACTGTTATCTTAACCATATAAAGTCAATACTAGGTAAACAACTCCAGCACCTGAAGCATTCAGGGCTTGTTTTGAATATCCAGGCAAAGTCATCTTGTCAGATATTTTGTCATTACAATAACTACAGAAAAACATCAGAAGGCATACAGGAGAAAGATGAGTATAATAACAAAAGAAGTTAAACATCTAGATAGAAAATTTTGTGAAATTGACCTCATTGTTTCTCCTGAAATTTTTTTCATGGTTGAAAGACCTCTCTCGCCTGCATCATTACCTGCTAAAATAAAAGTTTAAATTTACATAAGATATTTTGTTAGAAATTTTTTGAGGTATATAGGATGGGAATGAAATGAGATAAGCAGGTCAAAGCAAGAAAGTTATATGCTAATATGACATTTAATGCATTTTATATAATTTCTTAACACATTCAGAGGTCTTCTAACCTTCTGAAGCTAAAGTAGCCAGACCAGCATCTGAAAGACCAAGATTTTGAAAGGAAATGGAATCCTCAAATCTTATAAATGTAAAGGAACAGAAAAGAATGCTAAATAAGAATTGTAGGAAAGAATAACTGATGATGGTACATGCTTAAAAAGAATATAGATGTTTCAAATGTATTCATGTCATGAGAGTCAAACTGCCAATTTCATAGACTTCTGAGGGGTTTTTTTCCCATTATATACATACATAAGATATCAAGTAATATAAGACAATAAAAATAATAACTGTAATCCAAACTTATGTTTGAATATCAAGTGTTTTTGACTATGAGACAATAAAAATAACTGTAATTCAAGCTTATGTTTGGATATCAATATTTTGGACAACCAACTCAATTTTATGAAACTTTTCCTGCCCGCTCCAAATCAACACCAGATTAAATAAATAAAAAGCAAGCTTAAAGCTTGTGCTCCCCACCCTCTCCAACTCCCTCAAAATCAACATTAAGCCATGTCAATCCCAACTATTTGGATTAATCCCATGTGAATGTGGATTTTAAAAACACAAATAATGCTTACATGACTTAAAATTTGAAAATTTCAACTCTACCCTTCCTTGCCTCTTAACCTAAACTCAATAGACGTTGCAAAACTTTAAATCAATAAAAAAGGATTGGGTGGTGCTCAAATAGGGAAACAAATATATCAAAGGTTATGCATGACTCGAAGTGTCTGACTTGCTGTCAGGAAGCTAACCAAAGAAAGGTTGAAGTTGGGAGAGTTCTCGAACTTAGGGGTCAGACAAACAAGACTATCAAGCAATAAGGCCCTCTATGCTAGTCCTTGTGTTGTTGGCCACTGGGGAGACAGATCAACTCAAGTAACTAGGGTGACAAAAAGTTCAACGTTACAAAAATTTGGGTCATGACAATTGACAAAGTCCAACACAATAACAGACAGTTAGGTACAAATAGGTAAATCAAGCCTAGCCAATGTCCACTAATGGTTGGTGTGACATGTAAACACAACAAGCCCACTAGATCATTAACATGAAAAACTTTTAGCTCACTAGAATTTCACTTCTACCATGTGTGATTTAAGTTTTATTACTTTCTTATTAAATCGTTGTATGCTGCATATAAATATATGTTTGTCATACAAGTTAAAGGTCAGGTTCTTGATATTTAGAAAAAAAGGCATGATGCCATAGAGAGGAGAACATTCATCATAGGAGGAATCATCATCACCCTCTATGAGTCTAGCTGTCATACTGTTTATGTTGAATTTTCTTCCTTCATTATTTGTAATTCTCCCTTGATTTAGGAAGTCCATGAAAAACATTTTGTTAGTGTTGTTTCCTCTGTGTTTATTATCTGTTTCATGCTCCAGCTAAATGGCCTAAGTCAACGAATCAGTGGTTAGATCATGTGTTAACTCTTAAAAGTATATTTTTCGTGCTAAATATTTTGGAAAGCACAAGTCTATCCAAGTCAAGGAATTATTAGAGTGATTGCTTAATATGGCTGATTGAGTTAATTTTATTTGTGTAACACTAACAATTTGAAGTGGGTAGAAATTGCATTTTTTTATTTGGTCAACAAGTTTTTTTCCTCAAAAATTATCTTATTTATGGGAAGAGCATTTGTAGGTTGTAGATGAATAAATTCTCGTCAATTAAACCCATATCCTGTCTTTACTGTCTAAATCAAAGAGCCATAAATCCTCTTGTTCTCCCTTCCTAACCACGGAGAGGAAAAAAACATATTTACTCTTCAATTCTTCCAAAAAAAATTTCCTATACAAACAAGCCCACTCATACTAGTGACTACTCTGCTTTCCTATACTCACTAAATCTTAGCACAACAACCTACAAATTATTAAACAAAGTTGATGTATCTATATAACCAATACAACAGAGTAATAATTAATAACGAAGTTTACCAAAGTGAAATATTCGAGCAATAATTTGCAAGTTTAAAGAAAGAATCCCCCATCATTGACCAATTTTGTGATTCAACCGATTTACATCGATTTCATTTATTTCTTTGATTGCACGTTACTCTAAAATGAACTGAAATGTAGAACAAAAGGCAGTAACTTGAAGATTATCATCAATAGATCAAACAAAGAATCAACATAAGGAATTCGCAAGAAACCATGGGGAAAGGATACAAGGAATCCTCCTCTAGCCTCCTCCTGCTCGACCGAACAACAGATACCGAGCCAAACTCAAAAGAAGGTTTCTGAAATCCACTCACAGGACTCATAAACTTCGAATCATCCAAAATCTTGTCATCTTCCAACTCCAACTCTGCGCAACAACTCAAATCAAGAAAGCAAAAAATGGAAATAATGGTTCTAGGGTTTCACGTCAGTGGCTCACCAGGGACGTATCCTAAGTTCTGCATCCTCTCCTCGAGCTCGGCGATGTATCTCTGGTTGTTCTTGAAGACCTCGTTGCAGTGGCCGAGGAGCTCCTCGAAGGAGACGGTGCCGAATGCCATGGACTCGAGGAGGTCGAGGTCGGCGCTGGGCGAGGAGATCCGTCGCTCGACTGATTGCAAGAAGGCGGATGCAGCCGAATCTGGAGGAGAAGGAAGGATCAGATCAGGGTTTCACCATGTAAATCCATAGAGGGAGTGAAGGGGGGAGGTGAAATCCCTCTTCTTCATGACATTACCGAGGGGAATCGGGCGGCGTCGGATGGAGTCGGAGAGGGATTTGGAGGCGGTGTCGACGTGATGACAGAAGGCGGCGAGGGATTGGCAGAAGGCGGCGATGGCGCTCTCCATCTGGGCTTCCAGCAACCGACAGCAGCGATTGCTTCGACTCAACTAAAAAGGGATGACCGAGTGAGCAACGACGGGTCGGCGCCAAGGTTCGATTTCAAATTGCCAGTGCAGTTTGGCGAGAACGCGGATTAGCACATAACACGAAAACGCGTATGAACATAATGCATAAACAACCTTTCGTGAAAATTCATACAAAAGGGGTCCCTCTAAAATTTATGTTCAACAGTGTACAGATCATCATTGCATTAATATCATTGTTTGGTATAATTGACTTACCATTTGAAATGAAAACACAATATACATAATTGACGATTGGAGATTAACTTCATTGCATATATAACCTAACATACAATGTAACAGGAAAGCTGGTCATCGTGCTGTAAAAGTAAACAATTGCCATGAAAACAAAATTATGGAAATTTGGTGAAATACAACTCATCAAAAGCAGCTAACAAGATCTAAATGAGAATTCTATTAACACGATACAGGATTCATTGTCATGTGTACTATTATTACATTTCCCCCATTTTATCTTAAATTAACTCCCCTCTGAGAGCAGCAGCAGCCCTTTGAATAGCTCTAGCAACTCTCC
This sequence comes from Hedychium gardnerianum, assembly GCA_038050645.1. Lineage (NCBI taxonomy): Eukaryota > Viridiplantae > Streptophyta > Magnoliopsida > Zingiberales > Zingiberaceae > Hedychium > Hedychium gardnerianum. The sequence goes on along the minus strand of JBBUKS010000060.1, from coordinate 2,602,294 downwards.
AAATCTCACGTTGAATGCTGAAATGTGCTTCCTTACGTGTACTATGAGCAGCTTGAGAAATGGCATCAGCTATCCCTGGAAAGAAAGAGAGCTTGCTCTCTGAATCCTCGGGCGGTGAGTACAACTGTGCAAGTAATCAGCACTTCAATAGGAAGTATGAACAATGTGTGTTTATTTGCTGAACTAGAAAGTTAACGAATTCAACCTTCAAACTATGGAAAATTATACTAATTCAGTAAAATATGGGATTACAGTCAACAACTTAAGGCCACTAAAAAGTTTCTCCTAGCTCTACATGAGAAATAATATGGTGAGATCCTACATACTGAAATAAAACTTGAGAAATATTACAGTGAGAATTTTCTTTTTTTTTTGATGCCCAACTCCAAAAAATGTTGGACTAGAATGACATTAGCATGTTCCACTTCCATCCTTGATGGAAAATTTTGTATCTGTTAGAATATGGCAACCACATGTAATAAGTTTTAAATTTATTAATAGGACTCTAGGACCATATGACACCATAAGATACTAAATATGGTAAAACAAAAACAGTGTTGATTTTTATTGGTTAAAGTTTTTACTACATCTGCAATTAATTTGCCTGTAAGGTGCCTTATAAGATACTAAATAGCAGCAGGATACAAGATTACAATTTGTTGTTTTTCCTGTAAGGTGCCTTATATTTTTTTTCTTCTGTTTCTCAACATGCAAATTGTAACTAAGATGTGTCTTTGTGTAAATCATTATTTGTCATTAATTTAAAAAACATTTGATTAGGACAATGATCACCAGTTTGCTTTGTTTAGTAAGAACTGTCTCTGTTTGTAACTTCCAGAAATCAAGAAATGGAACACTTAAGATTCATAATAAAACTTACCAGATGCTTAAACCATGGCCTTCCTTGAAGGCCCTCTGCTTCAAGAAAGCCTCTTTCAGCAAGCATTAGGCGATCATTAAAAGCACGCCGCCTTAAAGAAGCAGAATACTCATCGTCCAGCTCTTGAAATTTCTGTTGATGCATGAACAATTTTTAATGCCTCTAAAACAAATGCATTTCAAAGCAGCTATCATGTTTACAAAATAATTGATAAAACAAACTCCACGTATCCCAGTATAGAGACTGTTATATTACATCTGTTGCTAGAAATGTATAAAGATTGTAAAGATAACCTTTGGAGCCTAAAAAATTGATTACAATAATAAAAAAGTAATAATAATTTTTTTCTTTGTAAACATATCCCAGTATAGAGGCTGACCTGTCCTTCTTCTAGAACTTCTCTGATGGCCGCAGTGAGCTCATCAATAGATGTATTTAAAGGTTCTAAAGATAACCCCTCATCCAGCAAGGTATTTAATGTTGTTGCATGCTCCTGCAAGTACAAGAGGAAAATACAAGTCCAAAGCTCTTATTTATCCATATCAGAAAATGTCACTCTAATTTGTGTCTATCAAAGTACTTTAGTATCATCTTAGATATGATATAATCCATATAATTCAATAATACCTACTAATTAATTCAATTGAGGTACTTGGATAAATTTTGAATGACCTTAAAAATAAGCCAAAAAAAAGGTAAAAGATTTCTACTTGATGAACAGAAGAAAATAAAGGTTTTGGCAAACTATATAAAAAAAACCCCTCTATTCTTGACCTATTATTGAGGTAGAAATATGGCTTAAGGAGTATAGGTTGGTTTTAAACTAAAGGTACATGAGTTTAGTGAAATAAATATACATCACCTTGCAAGAAATTCATAAATAGTAGCAGAAAGTTCAGCAATGTAATTGTAGAACCCCAGAAAGATGGAAGGAACAAAGATAACTCCTAATTTTTTTTAGTGGTCAGACAAATATAGTTATTGTTTGTAACTTGCTGACGCGAGCAGAATATAGATGATTCTGGGCGTGAAGTTTCAGAGAGATTGACGAGAAAACAAGAGAAAAATAACACAATAAGGAGTAGCCAAGATTAGGCTTAAAACCTTATTACAAAATCAAGAGCGAGAAGAATAAAAGAGAGATGTAGCCGTAACGTGGCTTAAACG
>JBBUKS010000060.1:2589004-2600147 GCA_038050645.1 Hedychium gardnerianum | reverse complement strand
AATTACTGCTTGAATATGTTTAATTACATAGGAATAGCTACTTATGGTGTTAATTTAAAATAATATAACTATGATTTAAAATTATAGAGCAATGGAGAAAAAAGAAATAAGGGGCGGAGTCACCCTTGGACTAGGATGGGCTCCAACCCCACTTATTATTATTTTTAAAATTAATAGCTTTGGTTTTTTTTTCAACCCCATGAGCCACATGCCCCATCACAAACTAAATAATCGTCATTCCCATATTGACAAATTTTAAAATATTAAATTAAAAATAAAATATCAAATTAGAATTATAAATTTTATAAATGTCATTATATTTATAAGTTAATAAACATATTAATCCTAATTTGTTTAATTTTTTTACCTAAATCTATTGGCAACATCATATCCTTCCCTATGTAACATCGTCTCCTTTTCTCTTTAGAAAGTAAGGAATTCATTGTTCAAAGATAATCTAATTTTTTTATTTCTTGATAAAAAAAAAAAATTCTATCGCTAACAAAGAGCCAGCGAGCGTCGATTGCTCAAGAGGTGGCCGACGAGGCAGCAAGCGATGATCGCTCGTGAGGTGGACGTTGCCTTGTCAGGCGATAAGCAACCACTTCGAGTGTTGTCGTTTCTTGAGCGACTGTTGTCTTGCCAGACAATGAACGACATTAGTCTAGCTATAGAGATATATGTTGTCTTGTACTTTTATTTAACATATACAGAGATACGGTCAATTACTCAATTTTACAGGCCAATTTATTCATATTTTTTTTTGATACTTCCACACTCAATGTTCTTGATTTATGTACACTTGGCTTGAAAGTTAATTATTTGTATGAAATAAGTATGGAGCCTACAAATGCATCACGTTAAGAAATTAATAGTTTTTTATACGTTGACAGTTGTTAAAAATTTTAATTTTAAAATGAATTTAATGAGGATATAGTTTTCTATCAAAAATTGACATCGATAATTACCGATAATTATTTTCAATTCTCATGACGAAAGTTAAAGCTACGATCTAACACTTCTTAGATAGGTGATAAAATAAATAGTATTGGACCAACCATATGGACCTTGCTTTGCATCGAAAAAATTATAAGATTCACACCATTAGTTTTTTCATTGTTGATTGAGTATGTATGGGTTATATACTACAGAATATCAGTATCAATTAAATTGAATGTTAAAACCTTAACAAAATTTTCTATTAATTTTATCACTAAAAAGTAATTATTATTTTAATATCGTTGGTATTCATGTTCATTTATTTTGGTGAGGCCATTAACCCTTCATAATTTTGAATTCCGACTATGCCCCCGAAGAAATATATATACCAACTCCAAATGAATGTTCAACACTTTCCAAATGTATGATTAAAAGCAAGAATCAAGAAAAGCTATGTTTCTTTTCGGAATTACGGTACATGAATTCAGATCTAGAACTCATGGCGGATTCAAAGCAAGAACAGAGGACCATGGAAGAGATTGATAACTCACAGCGATTCTAGATAAAAACTAGAGGGAAAGAAACAGAGAAGAATAACTGAGACAAAGAGGGTCGGGATCTAACTGGGACGACACGAATCATGAAGAAAGAGGGTCGATCTCAAAAATAAAAGAATAATATTTTTTTAATAATTTATTATTTATTTATATTTTTAATGTTTGAGTTATGCTTAACTTACTGACTAAGTCAATCTTGCCCAATTTAAACCACAAATCAGACCCAATTATAAGTGGCGTAGCCTGATTCTCATTTCTAATTCCAGTCGTGCTTCACACAGCTCATAAAACAAAATTAAAGCAATTAAGGTCAAGGAAAAGGCACTTACACCTTTGTTATTGGCATTGGCATTAGAGGTGGTGAGAATTCGATTAAAATCAAACTAAATTAAATTGAATTAATCGAATTGAATCAAACTAATTTTTTTCGAACTAATCAAATCAATCATTTTTTTCAAAAAATTAAACAAATCGAACTGATAATTAGAATCTAAAAATTTGATTAATATTTAGTTTCAGTTTAAAAATTAAGGTTTAAAAATTTGATTTGGTTTTAAAAATTTGATTTATTCAATTTAATTAAATAAGAAATTTTAAAATCAAATCCGGACAGAATTAACTGAATTAATCATTTTATATAAAAAAAACCGAATAGACAAAAAAATCATCGATTCAATTAATTTGTTCAGTTTAACTGAATTTTTATTCACCCTTAATTGGCATGGCCCACGCCTGAATTTAATCCATTATTATTTTTAAAATATACTATTGTAAATTAGACAAAATATAGTATTTTATTATAAAATATCTAAATAATTAATAAATATACTATTATTAAACATGTAAAAAATGAATATAATATAGCATTTAAGACAACTAATTGATTTTTTTTTCTTTAATTTTTTTAAAATATTGTTATAAAGATATTTTAAAAATAACTCAAGGGACACAAGCATGATATGAAAAATTTTGGGTCAAGACTCAAGCCATGCTTGACACAAGTCCTTTAAGATTGATAGTGCTCAAAGATTTTAATCATATTCTTATTTTCAAACGTATCAAGGAAGATGAATAAATTGGGTATGAATATGAATCACTAGTCTTTTCTAGAAGTAGAGTAGTTATGTTAATGAGTCATACTTGAATTTAGCACCACTTAAATTCATATTCGTCGATGAGAATCATACTTATTGTATCAGATTAAAATGAAGTCAAGTCTATTTTTTAATATTTATTATTATTATTTTTAAAAAATAAATACTAAAAAAAAACTTAAAATAGAATGAATAGTTAAAATTATTATAATTATCATGACAAATATTAATTGAATGTTAATAATTTATTTTATATTTTAAAAAATGTAAGCTGAACTTGTAAGAAAACAATTGAGTCAAATGACTCATCTTAAGCTCAGATTGACCCATACCATCATGCCTTGCACGAACTCGATCGTGCTTTGCCCAAGTTGATCCACATGGTTTAGAGTGATATTTAGCATGGCATACATCGCACTACATTGTGTTATCCAATCCAATCGACATCTTTATTCTTTATTCGTCATGGTTACAAGTTAGTGTGGTAAATTTATGTAGATTGCCATTGAAGTTTTGATTTTGATGTTATGATGGTGATATCTTTTGTGGATTCTGTTGATGCATATTCCTAAAATGAGCAACTTTGTTTTTTGTGTGGAAGTTTTTATTCCATCGCTAAAGACGTATGATGTTAGATGTCCTTGTGCCCCCTTAGGATACTGAAATTTTATGTTTTGACTTATTTTTAATGATGTTTATGCTAAAGTTTATCTTCCTTACGAAATTCTTTTGCAGCTACAGGACTAACTACTTCATTCTTGGTAGGAAAATTCGCTAGGCCGTGCATTATTTCGTTGATGTTATTAAGTTACAGGATGTGTTATTTTGCCCCTCCTAATACTCTTCTTTCTGCATTTTTACTACAGCAGTGGGATTTCTTTTTAAGCCTCTCACTATTATATCAGCACTGGTTTAAGCATTGCGTTTTTAAATGATAGGTAAGGCTCTGCCCATAAATATGTTGCTTCAGAACCATACCGGTAGACACTAAATTTTCATACAAGTCAGAGCTATATTTATCAAAAGAAGAAGAAAAAGTTAAGATGGCATCTGCTGTTTATCGATCCAATTGTCAGTCGATAGCAGATGACTGAGAACGCATTGTATTAGTTCTCCACATTCAATCCTTGGCATCACTTGATAGTACATCAAATCCTTTTTCATTTAGGTGGGTGTTGTTATGTTTCTTTCCAATTTCCAGATTATACAACAATTATTTATTATAATGTTGTAATTTACTAGAATGGACAAGGCAATTGACTATTCCTATGGTTGGAGGCTTTGCACAGATGCTTTGTCTTCCACCTAAGGAACTGAAATTCAGTATCCACCTTTCATCTTAATCACATGATGCTATTCCATTAGAACCTTCTCCCTTTTCATTTCTGTAGTGAAATGCTGGTCAATTTCCTACAAGATTCTTAGCCACTTGTCTAATAAGAGGTTAATGGAAGAAGGGATCATGTGGTGCATGCCACCTTGATCATTTAATATATTTTGACATTGGGTGCTAAAATCACATTTGAGTCTGCATGCTTGTGGTCACATTTTCGGTTTGGTTATGTAGATTTATTATACTTATACTGGTGTTGGGCATTGATATCCTTTTATGTTACTAGATTAAAGTATGTCAACAAACCTTTCCTTTTATAACTTGAACATCCTATCCACAATAATAAACTAGACTAGATATTGGTCTTTTGGATGTTTCAAGTAGATGGCTCCTTAGCAGATGTAAAGATGGTTTCTATTGGTATAATAGTTTCCTTGTCTATTTCACAATTGATTTTTTGGTACCTCAAGAACCAAGTTTTCCTTATTGAACATCAAAATAAAATTTTAAAACTCAGCTTTTTGTTGGAGCTCACATGGGCTTACATTGTAGGCAAAATTTAATAATACTTTTGTGCCTTTTGTGGTAATATGCTTATCTAAACATTAATTAATGTGAACAGAGCTAATGATGCTCTAATAAATATTAAAACCAAGCATATAAGTTGATTGAAACAATATGTAAACCAAAATGTAAAAGGGCTCCTACTTACAATACTTCTGTTAGTGATGTCTGAAGCTTGCTAAGAGGTTTTGTAGCAGATGCTTTTTCTTTTGTCTAAAGAACTGAAATTCAGTCTCCAATTTTCTTTCTTGAATCACATATGACTCCTTGATTAGGTCCGTATTATTTTCTTTTCTCTAGTGAAATGCAGGTCAGTTTCATATCACACCTTTCACATGGTTAATGGCTCGACCACTTGCATTTATAGGAGGAAATTAGAATCAGAGATCAAAATATTATTTGTATCAACTAGATATCTACTCCGAATGACATTTTGACATTGGTGGTAGGAGCAAATTGAGTATTTAAATATAGATGATGATATAATAAGGGATAAAGTCCAATAGCGTAAAAGGATCCATATAGCCGACCCCATATAGTGGGATAAGGCTTAGTTGTTGTTGTTGTATGTAAATGCACAATTTTCATTGATCAGAATTTCTAATCGATTATTACATTAATTTAAATTATAGACATTTCACATTGTTTTTCCTTTGCGTTGTAAGGTTATAAAGTATGTCAAAATATATCATCTTTCTTGTAACTTAAAGACACTCAACCACACAAAGAACTGGATTTGATGTTCTTCTTGTGGATTTTCATAAATCTCCTTTCTCTTTGAACAACAAAATAATTTTTTTTAGCTCAAACTGGTCATTGAAGCTTTCATGGACTTGAATTATCAATAAATTACTATGTTTCGGATAGTTTTTTAGGATGAAAAAGAAAAAGGAAATGTTTGTGTATCTCTTTGTCATGATATCATCTTATTCATGGCTTCATGTGGAGAGAAAAAAATCGGAATGATGTCTTTTCATGAATTATCAATAAATTGCTATGTTTCGGATAGTCTTTTTAGGATGAAAAAGAAAAAAGACCTGTTTGTATATCTCTGTCATATATCATCTTATACATGGCTTCGTGTGGAAAAAAAAAACCTAATGATGCCTTTTCATGAATTATCAATAAATTGCTATGTTTCGGATAGGTTTTTAGGATGAAAAAGAAAAAGGACATGTCTGTGTATCTCTTTGTCATCATCTTATACATGGATTCATGTGGAAAAAAAAATACAGAATGATGCCTTTTCACTTATTAATAGAAATGAGCTTAGGAATTGATCGAACCAATATTTAAAAGAGTGGATGTCCTAGCTACACTGCTGCTGCCAAAGAGCTCAAGTTAAGAGGGTGTTTTGTTTAACTGGGATCTGTAACTTGGTCATCCAAGTTGCTATAAGCATTTGATGAATGGGCCTCTACTTTATCAAACATATAATAATTCTCTTTTAGACAACTGACATTTTTTCAATGATCAAGATATTGATTTTGCTGAAATTGTATGTGTCTGAAATTCTGAATAATGTTTTACAGTTGTTTGGAGCAATCTATTCAATGATCTAAATCAAGGTTGTGAACATAACATTAAAAAATTAGTTGTGATATATAATCGTTATTATGCAAACAAGTCCATCTTAGAGTGGATTTTTCATGTACAAAATAGAAACAACCATTCTCGTTAGAGAGAATGAATCCTTAAGAGAGAGCTTCTAGTTTGGTGTTTCTTTTTTTCCCTTTGGCGTGTAGTAGTAGTTTTGTGCTAGTATATATTAACTACAAGTACGGTTTTGTACTGCCATTCAATTGTTTGTCTGCGAGGTTAATTTTACATTTCTTTTGAAGCTAAGATCAAAGGAGAAACAAGGTAGTGAATCTGCCAACGGTATCTTAATTATGTAATGCGAAACAAAAGCTGGCATAAAATGATTGAAAACTAGATGCTGGTTCTTCATGTATACTTCAATATTAGTACCAGAGTATTCTGCCCTGTTACTTCCTCTAAATGGAATAACTTTCACAGCTTTGCAGTTACTTTTAATGAGAAAATCACAAGGACTGTCAGACAGTTTTCTCCTCATCTAGCTGCAAAGTTGAGGCCGCCTATTGCGTAAGAACTTAGTTAGTATTCTCTCGAACTTAGTTAATATTATCTCACCTTTATCTTTCTTTCGTGTCAATTATATAATGACATAGGCCTGTTATTCGTGGACGACCATCAATGAAAAGAGAAATCCATATATGTGATCAGCCTCGCTGGGTGTTTGTCTTGATATCTTCAATCGGTAAGTTCAGGAATATCATTTTAGTATCCAGATTACATCTCTTCCCTAATAAGACTTTAACCTCTTATATCAGCAAGCTGCATCCTACGGTTGACATCCTGTAACCTCCTAACAGTACTGTGGGCACTCGCCATTGGGCTACTAGGTATTCGTCTGTATGCACATCTAATGAAGACGATCATTTAATGAAATGTAATCTCACACAGACTCGTTTTGTGCAGAGTCAATACTTCATGCAAGTTTCCGATCACCCAACCTGAAAGCACGCCTGAATATGTACTTTCTCATAATTGTGATGTTTTATCCTCTTATCTGCAGTGCAAGATAGAAGGATGTGACACTGGATATTGAGTACGACTTAATCATTGAGGTTTCTTAAGCTTTTCTACTACATCAGCCTGTTTCGTTATTTACCATGTTTCATGGTAACTTTAACTGCCAAGTTCTTGTTTACATGGATGTAAATTTTTTTAATAAAATTCCGGGATGAATCATTCTGTAACAATCTTTCCTCTCAGGGTTTGGTTTGGAACTTCTTGTTCATGGCTGAATCATATTGTAACTGAAACTAGCAGCACAGGATTCAGTTTTGAACTTCCAGTTTATGGCAGTTTTTCTTTCGAGATTGTGTTATTAGCTGAATGATACAATAGCAAAGAAGTTGATTTGCCATTGATGTTTGAAGTATGCAAGGATGTAAAACCAAAACATTCGGTTGCAATCATTTCACAAATCAAGGATTAATTCGACCAACACAAACAAGAGTACTTGATCGTATGTTCAGTGCTTTATTTGATTGAGTGCGGAGGTGAAGAACTAGAGAAGCAGGAAAAACACACCTAATGAGCTTCCATATCCAGGGGTTTCTGCTGCTATCAACATTACCATTATATCTACGGCCGTAACTCGAGGAACAAGGCAGATGAGTAAAATGACACCAAGAAGCAAGTCTCACTTCTCGCATCACTCGACTATCCAGGGCTCAAGATGCTTGATTTGAATTCTTTGTGTCGGAGAACAACCCCTCCATTGCCGTGTACATCTCGTCGGAAACATGGACACCCTCCCCAATGGTCCTGTTTTCAATTTGTGCACTCTGCCCTACCGTTGAGTGCCAACCAATAATGCTGCTGGAGACGGATGCCTGCTCCTGGATGAGAACACCTCCCATCACAGTGCACCTTGACAACCTGACTCCAGACTCGATCACACATCCTGGACCTATGGCAACGTTTGGCCCAATGATGCATCCTTCTCCGATCACAGCATTCTCATGGATCAGAACGTTCCCTACGATATGAGGGCCAGCAGCTAATTTAGTTGATGCTTTCTTCCTCAGGGAGTCCAGATAGAGACGTTGGCCTGTGATGTAGTCCTTTGGCTACCCGATGTCCATCCAGAAACCTGATAAGACCATGGCATAGAGCAGTTTATCTGGTGCAATTTTTGGAAAAACTTTCTTTTCCATAGAGGGTTGGTTTCAGCTCAATAAGATCTAAGACGAATGGATTCAGTTAGTAAATCCCTGCATTGATCTTATTTCCTACGAAAAGATTCAGGCTTCTCCACGAATCTATCAACCCTCCCGGTCATCATCCATAACAACATATTTGGATGGCTCATCAACCTGGAGTAGGAAAGGTCATGTTATTGGTGTACCATAAATCGAATGAGTAACAATGTACCTTGGTCACCATTATCATTGCCTCCCCACCATGCGATTTGTGGAACTGAATTAGTTCAGTGAATGGATATTCACTTATGACATTGCAGTTGAGGACAAAGAAGGATTCACGAGCCGTCTACTAGTTTATCTCTGACTAAAGCCAAGGGATCAGGTGGTTCAATTTCTTAGGAACATCTAATTTTAATTCCAAGTTTATCCTCAAAATCCTTCCGAAAACTAATCATAACCTAAACAATCATAAAAGAGAATCAGCCGAATAGGTATTATCTTCCATTATAGTATTTAAGGTATTAATTTCCATTGAAGTATGTAAGGTATCAATTCCCATTGAAGTATGTACGGTATTAATCTCCATTGATGTATAACGCAGCTGTACAAATATAAATTCATGGCATATCAATGATTTATCATACCTGCTGATAGTTGATGGACAAATATAAATTCATGACAGTAGATATCTGTACTTTTCAGATTTATCTTATGATCGATAAATTTTTTTGCTGAAACTAAATTGTCCACCTTCAAAATCATAAAAATTAAATATCTAGATTTAAAAAAACACTATTCACTCCCAATATTAAGTGGGATTACAAAAAGATCACACTCCTTAAGCTTGTGTTTTTTCACCATTTTCCAATGACTCTTTGTTCCTGTAAATTAAACTCCGTCCTTCAATCTTTAACTCATTTAAATTTCAAAATGTTATCTCTCATTTCTCTTCTCTCCTCCCTAAAACTTTTAAGACATTAGACGAATGTTATGGCTCAAAATTTAGAATGTTTCTATTTCAGATTAAAAAGTATTTTATCTTAAAAAATAATTATCTATAAATCATAAGTATCTACGTGGGTTAATATTATGTTAAAGAGAAAGAATTCATCCCTAGTTGTCGTTTTTTTATATAAAACGTTTTCTCTGATAGAAATTAAAACCTTAAGTATATATTTCAAAAATACAATTTTATACTCGTTGGTCCAGTTGCTCTAAATACGCAATCATTGCAATGAGTGCAAGAACACAATTTAATTCTTAGTCGAGCTTGAAACATTTGACCAAATATAGTAAATTGAGTATTAATTAATTAAATGATTAACTAATTAACTAATGTCCTACCTAAAATCTAGAAGTTAGGTAGTCAGCAACTTAAGATATGCATGGAGGTCAACTCAATTACTCAATAGATCACAAGCTGTCTCCAGACTAATGCTAACATATGGTTTAAGTTCCCAATTAATAATATTTTTTGTATTATAATAAACTCTAGGATTAATTAATTATTATATGACAAAGACGACGTCTCCTCCACCGCGACCCCCACTCCATGGGATTTATTCCCACCTCAGCGGATACCTCAACGCATACAAATGATAAAAAATAAAATATTCGTCTTCCATATTTTTATTAATTTATTTCAGGATAATATAAAAGAAATAAATCATAGAGATTAATTTAATTAATCTGAATAATAATTAATATATGAAAAAAATGAAATCTAATTACTAATTAAGATTTGATTCTTAAATTTCATGATAATAATACCCTATATATTAATCATCAATCCATTCCATAAGGACTATACAGCCGGATTCTTATGGTTCTTGTGGAGGTTTAGGGTTCTTTGATAGCTAGTATCTGGAGTGTTATCGTCATGAGATTTGAGGGTCAAATCTTGGCTAGTAATTAGATTCATGTCCTCTTCCATATACTAGTCACTGTTCAAACTAGTTAGACTAGTTTTCATAATTTATTTTCTCCATTTTGAAATGAGTTGAGTTTTTTCACCTTTTATCACCTTGTGAAGGTAGCTTGATTTAAATTCACATGAAAGTTCTAATAATTTGCATTAAATGAGAAGGGAAAAGTCTTCTGATCCAAGGCTTCTATTATTACGAGGCTTTTCAAATGCCAAACAGTAATTGTCACTATAAAAATGGTAGCGACTAGCGACGGAATATTCCGTCGCTAATCGATCACTAATTTTAATTAGCGATTGATTAGCGATCGAATAATTCGATTCTTAATCGGCTCGTCGTAAAAAGAATTTAGCGATGAAATTTTAAATTTCGTCGTTAAGTTACGATAATTAGCGACGGAATTTTAAATTCCGCCGCTAACCTAAACGTAATTCTTTAATTTTTTTCTTTTAATAAAAAAGTAGCGACGAAATTATAAATTCCGTCACTAAATCTAGAAAAAAATAAAAAAACATATCATAACTTAGTGACAGAATTTTAAAATTTCGTCGCTAAGTTATGGTAATTAGCGACGAAATTTTAAAATCCCGTCGCTAATTTTAATAATTTTTTACAATTTTTTTTATTTTTCTACCTTTCCTGTTTACGTAAATACATATTCATAAGAAACCATCACAATCGATGGTTATCACAAACATAACTAATCTAATATCACAATACATTCAAACACAATACATTCAAACATAATAAATAAATCTACTACAATTCATAATCTAAATATAACAAAATAATATAATATATAATCAAATCTGAACATATATTTCGAATATAAGATAACATCTAATACAATATAATAAGAAATAATATTTGATACAAACATCCAATACAAAAATGTAACTCCATATAATCTTCGATCATGCATAAAATAAGATATTATAGGTTATGAATATAACAATAAATTTTAAAATTAAACTATAAAAGGAATAACTATTTA
>JBBUKS010000060.1:2577945-2588904 GCA_038050645.1 Hedychium gardnerianum | reverse complement strand
AAAGCATAAGCCTTCATGACCAAGGTGACTTGAATACCTCAAGTCGAAGGAAACTTGCACTCGAGCTATAGTAAGAACTTCATAGACATATCTATATATGTAGAGAACCATATGAAGTCTTACAACATGTCACTCCAATGACCTAGTTACCATAACTAGCATCCATGTTTAACTCTTGACATCCCAATGTCTCCAGCCAGTAAGTAACGACTGCTTAGTTAGACTAAGGAGATAACCCATGCTAGTCTTACAAAATTGATGATGTTTGAATACATCATTTCGTTGACTAGGGAAGAGTTCAATACATTTATAATTACATATGTAGAGGCGTTCACTAGTTGTATGGAATCAGTTGGGAGTTGATTACTTGACAAATAAGTAAGCTTCTATGCTCATGCTCTATTGCTTTCTCGCTATTTGTGCTGCGACATTCTACAACTCGCACTTCATTTTCAATCGACAACACTTAGAGTAATATTTTCATTTATTTTTGTGTTGCCTTATTTATTGCAATTTATGCTTGACTTTTTATATTGTTTTTCTATAAGGTTTCACCACCTAGGAGAAATTATAAATAAGAATCACATTTTATAATTATTGTGCGTGTCTATACTTCTGTTTTGGTTGGTCAAGTGCTTGCATGCTTAATCTTAGTTGAATCATTTTGCATGCTTACATTAGTCTAACTATATTTAATTGAATCAGTTTCTAAGTTATACTTATTTCCACTGTGCTTTTTTAATTGATTCAACCATTTTAATTATTTCTATTTAAATATCTACTCGTAAAATTCGTAACGTTATTTACCCCCTCCCCCTCTGGCGTCGAGTTCGATCCTACAATTTGGTATCAAAATGGGTTTAGCTAAAAGAAACTAGGAAAGCTTGGTGAAGTGCATGTCTAGATTGGATTATCCTACCTGGTGCATATAGTCAAGTGGAACTAGCAGAAGTTATCTCACCTCACTCTTAACTAGTTAGACCAAGGAATTGTATTAAAGTTGATTCAACTTTAGATTTTTAAGTTAGCTTTGTCTTAGAAAGTGGTCATTGTTCTGATAATCAAGAAGGCCCTTGCCTCGCCACTACCTAGAAGCTAATTTAGGAAACTCTTGTTTAATTAACCCAAAGAAAAACCTGAATCTAACACAGGGTGAACTTTGTACTATAAATCGAGACAACAAATCAATTAATAATCCGAGCCTAGCCCGAACCAAAATTTAGCCCTAACTACAACCAAACCAAACTCATATCCTATCCTAGATCTTAATACAACTTGAACAAAATATCTATTTTAGAAATGTCTTTGCAATAAAGTCTCAGCACAACCCGCCCTCCTCTCTTCGATTGCAAAAATTTTGCTAATTGGAGGTGAAGGATGGAAAATATTCTTAAAATTAACCCAGAATGTTGGAAAAGCATACAGAATGGAACCAACCTACTAAGAAACACAAAAGGTGAGTTGTGTTAGATAAACTTATGGGCAAACATCATCAAGCAAGAAGCTCAATAAAATGCAAAAGAAACCACCATAATTATGTGAGGTTTAACTCAATCTCTGTTATATTTAAGAGATTTCCTAAGGCAATCACCTTATGATATGTACTATTTATTGAATAAATAAAGATTTACTATTTGAGTGTACATTCTTAATGTATATAATTGGATCATAAACTCATTTACTAAATATCCGTAATACGATTCATAGCATGAGAGAACTTGTGATTGAATCAAAACTAGTGAGCATCTTTACATGTGTAATTATGAATGTATTGAAATATTCCTTAGTCGATGAATTGATGAGTTTGGACATCGTCGATTCTGAGAAACTAGCACGTGTTATACTTCTTAGTTTAACTAAGCAGTTGCTCCTCACTAGCTAGAGACATTAGGATGTCGAGAGTTAGACGTGGATGCTAGTTAAAGATAACTAGTTCATTAGAATGACTTACCATGAGACTTCATATAGTTCTTTACATATATGGATATGTTAATGAAGATTTCATTCCAACTTGAGTGCAAGTTTCCTTCGACTTGAGGTATTCAAGTCACCTTAGTCATGGAGAGTTTACTTTGACGTCTTAGTCGATATATCTCCACGGAGGTGTGAGTATGGGATGATCGGGTATAAGTCAAAGTGCCTGAAGGTATTTGGATAGCCCATAGAGGATTCACTGCTCCTTGTATAAGGAGACATATACCCTATGACTACTTGTTAGGATTATTTCTCGAAGTCTTTGGCCAAAACAATACATGTCAAGAGTATGTTACTCTTGGACACATGTCTGAGTAATTTGAATCCATAAGATGAGGAATTATAACTTGGTCTAGGTGTGACGTAGTCATCCAACACTACAAGAATACCTCGTAATAGCGACGGATTATTATTTTCGTCGATAATTATCGACGGACATAATAATTTCATCATAAATTAGCAACGAATTTATAATTTTGTCGTTGTTTAGAGACGGAAATAATAATTCATCTCTAATTAGCTATGAAATTATTATGTTCGTTATTGATTAGCGACAGAATTATTATTTCTGTCTTTGATTAGCGATGAAATTATTAATCCATCGCTAACATACAATTTTTTTCTCAAAATTAGGGTAATAATTTTGCTACAAAAAATATGTTTTTGTCATAATTTAGCGACATAAAATGAAATTCATCACTAAATTGTGACAGAAACATATTTTTCGTCGCTAAATTGCAACGAAAATAATATTTCATCGCTAATATCTAGAATTTAGGGTTTTCAATCAGTTTTTTCCCCTATTGCTTCCTCCTCTCTCTAGATGCTCTTCTCCCCCGATCGCCACCCGACTACTTCTCCGACACGAGCCTTCGTCTCAAGCACACAAGTAATCTTTCCCTCTCCTCTCTCTCTCTAGGCGGCCGGTGGCCTAGCATGGCCAGTCGCGGTTGGTGGCTGGATAGGCCGCGGCTAGCATGGCTGGCTAGGCCATGGCTGCCACTGTCGACTGTGGCTATACAGGACGACTGTGGTTGTCCAGGCTAGCCGTGGATGTCTAGGTCGATCGCTATTACCGCGTTCGTGGCTGGCGAGGCCGGCCACTACTGTCATGGCCGTTGCTGGCAAGGTCGGCCGCTGCTGCCGCGGATATGGCTGGCTAGGCCGACCGCTGCTATCGTCGTCGTGGCTGGCTGGCCAGGCCAACTGTGGCTAGCGTGGCAGATCGATGTTGGTGTGTCTAACGTGACTGCTAGTTATATTTTATGTAAATGTTATTGTAAATAACTAAATTTTGTGTAATTCAAGTATACTGTTACATTTTCTTCTGCCCGATTTTCAAACATATTGCACTTTTTTAGGTCAAACTTAATTAGTTTAATTGTTTAAAATTTATATTAAATAGTTTAGTTTAAGGTTAATTGTTTAAAATTAGCTATAAACTATATGCATGATCAGTTTAATTTAAGCTTAATTGTTTAAAATTAGGTCAAACTATATGCATGATTAGTTTAGTTTAGTTTAAGTTTAATTTTACACTATTTTTAACTAAAATCTCATCCAGAATAATGAGACTATATGCATTATGTTTTTGAATAGATAAATGGATTATTTACGTGTTTATTAATGATGAAACTTTTATTCTCATTAGGATACAATCATGTATATGAATAAAGAATGGATGTACAATAGGTTAGAAAATGGTTTCATGACCTCAAAATATTTTGCTGGAGTTGAAGATTTTGTGAAATTAGTTAAGTCTCATTCAGAATGTATGAATGACATAGAGTTAAAGTGTCCTTGTAATCATTGCAAATGTGGAAATACATCTTTCCATGATGAAGACACCGTGAAAGTACATTTATGTAGAAATAGATTCATTCCAAATTACTATAATTGGTATTGTCATGGAGAACCTTATGTATTTGATTCAATTGGATCTTCAGTTACTTCATCATCCTGCTCGATTGCTCCAGAGGAATCATCAAAGCATGTGAATGCAATGCAATGAATAGTTTATGATGCATTGAATGCATTTGATCATTCACACCAAGCAAATGAAATACCAACACTAGAAGTTCAGAAAATGTATGACATGTTAAAGGTTAGTGAAAGAGAATTGTGGGAAGGTATTCCTTCTAGACATTCTCAACTATCAGCTACTGCAAGATTATTAAACATGAAGGTAGAATATCATTTCTTTGAATGATGTTATGATGACATGTGTTAATTGATGTCAGAGTTGCTCCTCACTAATAACTGATACAAAGAAATTGATTAGAGATTTGGGTTTTCTTGTAGAGAAGATTGATTGTTGTATCAATAACTGCATGATATTTTAGAATGAAGATAGCGAAGTGATGGAATACAGGATGTGTAATCATCCTCGTTATAAGTAGCATAGTCGGATGTTTGGGAAGAAGAAGAAAAATATTTCATTCAAAGTTATGTATTATTTCCCATTGGCCGCTATATTTCAATGCTTGTTTGCATCTCACGCAACAACAAGTCACATGAGTTGGCATCAAGGGCATGGACACGAAGGAGACATAATATGTCATCCTTGTGATGGAGCACGGTTTGCAAGTTAGCATGTCCACATTGCATGAGTGAGTCTGATGCGTTTTCATTGACTTGCAGTGGGAAGATATCCTAGTTTAATAATCATCATAAATTTTTACTAGTTGATCACCCATTCAGGAAAAATAAGAAAAATTTCAAAAAGAATGAAATGGTTAGAAAATTTCCCTCAACAATAAAGTAAGGTGAAGAAGTTCTTGACAAAAATGATAGCTTTGGATTTCTACTAGTATATTAGGATGGTTATGATGAAATAAATCAGTATATTATTAGAGTGTGTGAGTGTGGTTGGAGGAAAAGAAGTATATTTTTAGAGCTACCATATTGGAAGTATCTGCTAATTCGGCAAAATTTAGATGTGATGCATGTTGAGAAAAATTATTTCTATAATATCTTCAATACGTTGATGAATGTTCATGGAAAAACTAAAGACACAGTAAAATCACACAAGGAATTAAAACAATTAGTTAATAGACCCGAGTTGCATCAGAATGAAACAACTGGTCAATATCTGAAGGCTTGTTATACATTAGACAAAGAAGGAAAGCAAGCATTATATACTTGGTTGAATGAAATCAAATTTCCGGATGGGTATGCCTCGAATATGGTTCGATGTGTGGATATGAACAGATTAAAGATGTTTGGAATGAAGAGTCATGACTATCACGTGTTCATGCAAAGACTAATTCCAATAGCTTTCCATGACCTACTTCCTAATAATGTTTGCCGGCAAACACTTACAGAATTGAGTCAATTTTTTAGAGATTTGACTTCGAGGGTTCTAATGACATCTAATATGCTTCGACTTGAAATAGACATTTCTCTGATACTCTGTAAAATTGAGCGCATATTTCCATCAAATTTTTTTGATTCAATGGAACATCTACCCGTTCATTTACCTTACGAGGCAAAGCTAGGTTGGATGTACCCATTTGAACGGTTTTTGCATAAATTAAAAATAATGTTCGTAACAAATCAAGAGTTGAGGGATCAATATATAATGCATATTTGGTTGAAGAAGCAATTTTCGTCTACTCTTATTATTTTCTAGATAATGTGAAAATCAGGCATCGTAAGTGTCCTCAGAATTTTGATGACACTCAACCAACAGACCTTGAAATGCTTTCTATTGTCAAGTTTCCTAGTAAGGCAATGGGTGAAACTATTTCTAGATGGTTAAATGAACAAGAATATCATGCTGCAAGAATATATATACTCCTAAACTGTGAAGAGGTCAAACTATACATAAAGTGAGTTAGCAAATTTATATACAAAAATTTATTTACTTATACATGTTTGTTATCTAATATATCTTAAAATTAACTTCTTTGACAGCTTGTATGGACAACAACTATACCTACAAAATCCATCAATAAGTGCAAGTGAGGTAGATATATTAAATTAGAGATGGACTTTGCACTATGGTTTCAAATCTATCTAAGTTAGCAATTAAATCATATTTTTGTGCAACTGTATTATATAAAAATAATCTTCTCAACTCAACACTTATTTTATAGGTGAATGATCATAGAATATCAAATGTGCAAGATGAAAGGATAAAAATCTTACACCAGGACCTCTTCGTAATATAACATCCTACTTTGGTTACTATGTAAATAGCTTCAAATTTCATGTGGCCCAATGTGAATCACAAAGGTTTACATATAATTTTGGTGTTTGCATAAAAGGAACTACCAACAACAATGATTCTGAATTTGATTACTATGGTAGACTTGAGGAAATTATTGAGTATCCTGCTTTACCCTTAAAAAGGTGTGTATTGTTCTGATATTCATGGTATGATCCGACTCCAAGAACAGATACTAGAATATATCCAAACTACAAGTTAATTAAGGCTAACAAAAACAAAAGATTCAACAAGTTTGAACCTTTCATTTTCATTGTACAATCTCGTCAAGTATTATATCTTGAATACCCAACAAAAAGAAGAAGACCTAGTGAGTGGTTAGCAGTTTGTCAAATAAAGGCTCGATCGACCATAGAAATGCCAAACACTATCACTGCCCAAAACTATGATGCATATCAAAGTGAAGAAGTCAAGAATCACTCAGTTGATTCGGAAATTCAATCCACATGACAATTACTTGTAGATGTTAATGTCACATATGAGGATATAGATGATGGAGAAATGTCCAGTAGTGAGAAACTTATTGTACCAATGGAGTTTAGCGATGATAACTTGAAAATTTTAATGTAGTTAATTCAGATTGACATGCTGTTTAAAAACTAGAATTATTATCGTGGAACATTGTATGGAAATATTTGTCTTAACATGTACATCTCCCTAGTTATAGCATTTCATTTCTAATGTTATATGTTATACTGTGATTATATATATATATAGTCATGTCAGACATTCTGGCACCATGGGCGGCTGGCCAGACTGTATTGAGGGTTTCTAGTGATTGGTAAGTAGTTATGTTTTTAGTAATTCTAGTAGTTAATACTCTTTTTATTTATCATACAACTTCTTAGTAATTTCATGTTTTACATGCAGCTTCCTCCCAGAAGGACATAAGGCGGTAGTGTATATTTCTAAAAAAAATCAAAGAATGATTGTGCGCTACTGGTATTACATGGAGGCATGTAGACCAAGATTTGAAAACTTTTTATTATGGTGAATTTCTGGTAAGTATTTTTAATATAACTAGGGAGATATATGTAGTATAAAATTATTTTGATTCTAATTTCCTAAATATTATTGCAAAAAAAATATATCTAGGAGGAGGGCCACAAGGCCGAATTTAAAGACACTTGGAACCTCTATTGCGCCAAACTTTACAAAGACTTATTATATAAGTGGAGGCAGAGGAGAACCAGGCCATCCAAGGTGTCTACTGATATTTGGGAGGCTTGGGGAGCCGTTTGGGCTGCCAAGAGATGATAGTCTAATTCAGTGATTGCACAACGCAATCGTAAGACTGAGCTTATTGGGCCAAGCACTGGATCCACAAAGGCTACTGCTGGATCCCTTTCTATTGTGGAGCATGTCGTAGACTTGGTAAGTTTGTTAATTTAATGTTAAGATAAAAATTTATTGCTATTATTGATCTTATTTTAATGTACTTGCATTTTTGTACACAAGCTACTGAATTAGAGAGACCTGCTACTTCTTGGGAGATATTTAACAAGACGCATAAGAAGAAGGATGACATATTTGTCGATCAACGATCCCAAGCAATCAATGTAAAATTCTTAACTTTATCCAAGTACACAATTATATATTGTATGTAGATTTTAATTTGTTTTTTTTTCACAAGATGAAATTACAAATAGAGTTGGACATGCATCTCAGCCTGGTATAGAAAGAGAGTAGTCACAAACTCTATCCATCGATGCGATTAATGACAATTATTATGATGTTCTTAGTGGAAGGAAGAAGACCTCCCTCTATGGCCTTGGCTCGCAAGCCAAAATTCTCTTTGATCATATGAGGGTTCCTGAGATGAGGGGTGACCCTAGTTCCTCATCATCTAGTGAGGTACATGACTTGTGAAAAGAAAATAAGGAACTGAGAGATCGAGTTGTAATATTGGAGCAGTTGATGATTGAGCGGGATGCTAGAGCTAACGATATTCAGCGATGATTGCTCGAGTGAGAAGCCAGAACTGAGGAGATGTATCATCATATGTGTGCTATGGTAGCTCAGTTTACTCCTACGCAGGAGCTGCAGCCGCATCCGCATCCCCATCATTTTGAGTCCTAAGATATCGAAGATCCCAACAATACCCCTAATTAGTATCTCATCTTGAGGTGAGTTATCATATAACTTAGCTCTTTGTTTATCTCTCTATTTCAATGAAAAATATGCATCTCTAATTGTATTACATTTTTGTAATCCATTTCAATCAATGATATTTCTATCACCATTTGCAGATATCCAAAATTTTTGAAGGTATGTTTTTTTTATAATGTAAAATGTGTGTTTATCAGTTTATATATTTTTATGATAAGTAGTTATCCATTATGTAATTTAACTTTAAAAAATATTGTTTATGAGTAGTTATTCATTATTTAGGTTAACTTTAAAAATTATTGTTTGTAAGTAGTTATCGATTATCCATAACTTATGATATCTTATTTCCTGCAGGTTTGAAGATGATTTTGTATTTAATTTTGAGTTGGATATCTTGTATGAGATGATATAGACTATATTCAATATTTGGTTGTATCATTTGTTATGTTTGCATTGGATAGGATTGAATTGTTTGTTATATTTTGGATTGTATGTTTTGATTGAATGTTGTGATTGTATATATGTTGTTTTGGATAATATATATGTTTTGGATTGGATGTCATTTTGGATTGTATGTTTGGACTGTAATATAAACGTGATTTAATAATTATTGTTTGTGATGGTTTATTGTTATTATATTTTATATAAACAGGGGAAACAATAAAATAGGCTTGATCTGTCAAAAAAAAATTGAAAATTAGCGACGGATTTTTTAATTCAATTGCTAATACATAGGATATTGTAGCAGTGATTACGATACGCCACATCATCGCTAATTAGCGACGGGAATATATATTTTCATCGCTAATTAGTGACGGAAGAAATCAATCTGTCGCTAATTAGCGACATAATATATGATTCCGTCGCTAATCAGCGATGGAAGAAATTAATCCGTCCCTAATTAGCAATGAAATAATTTCTTCCGTCGCTAATTACCAGTAGGGGAATAGATTTTTTTAACATTAGCGATGGATTATTTTCTTCCATCACTAATAATTGAAATGGAAGTTAGTTCGCTGTTGGGACTATTAGCGACGAAAGGTTTAATTTCGTCGCTAAATAGTGACGGAATATTAAATTTCGTCGTTATTTAGAGATGGATAATAAAATTCATCACTAAAATTGGAGACGGAATTTAATTATCTATCATTATTTAACGACAAAATATTAAATTCCATCGCTAAATGACTCTACGACCTAATTTTTCCCGACGTACATATTTTTGTCTGTATTCCATCTCTAAGTCAACGTAGAGACGGAATAATTTCGTTGCTTTTCATTATTTATTTTGTAGTACACCTTTTACTACAATGATAGTATAACAATATTAATAATTGACTAATACTATCATTATGATTTGGACAAGTACTTCATGGATAATAAAATTTAAAGTTAACTTAACTCAGTTCCACAACCAATATTCCCAACTAAAATATTATTTTTATATTTGCATTTGAAACCGGAGAACTTGCTTGCATTGCTATTGGTATCACTTAAGCATCTACTATCATTGTGGCAAAAGGCGAAACGACAATGCGGTTGTGTGGCTTAAGGCATACGTTAATAAGGCTTATGCCTAGAGCCTTAATTTTATTAGAGCCCATGATTTTTAATATTTTAATATTATTTATATTAAAAAAAATCTATTTTTATTTTTAATTATTTTAATTTTATTTGTTATATATTTTTTTCAATTATATATCTTATTTTTTAAAACCTAATTAATTCTTCCTTTTACACATTGATCTCTTAAAAATATACGCCCTCGTTATTAATCTCATATCCTTTCTCTCTTTCGCCAGTGTTCCCGTGTCATTTTTCTTCCTCGTCAGTGATCGGAGTCTTTCTCCTTTTTCATCTATCGATTATATTCTCAAATGATGTCCTTCTCCTCTTAAGTCTTAATTAAAAAGGATGAGAATAAATATGTATTTTTTAAAAATAATAATATTAAAGGTCTTTTTCTTTTGTAAGACCTCAAATATAATTGAGACGAGCCGACTAATGTTAACGTGTAGGTGAAGAATCTGTTCGAATAAAAAGAATGGGAGCTGGATTCAAAACTAAAAAATAAAAATAATAATTAACGGATAATATTGGATCTGGAGTGATCGATTCGGTCTCATAAAAATTTCTAACCGGTTATCAGGGTAAATCGGGAAGTGCTAATAAAAGCATATCGAAATGGCCAGTATTCTTAGGCCCGTTTTTTATTGGAGAGAAAATTTCTTACAATACGTCGTAGCTGAGATTCAAATCTTAAATCCTTTGATTATCTATTAGAGTGTTTAATCACTGGGGGCATGGGAGCTGGATTCAAACCTATAGGAAATGGTGAGCTTATAATAAATTTGACTTTGTTCGGCGTGACATTAATGGTACACATTGAGAGCACGTCATTAATATTATTATTTATTGTGCATCGTTTGGAAATGTAATTAAAATTTTATATTAAAAATATATTTAAAAATCATGAATTTAAAAGAAAAAAATATCTCCATTGATTTAAGATTTTTTGAGTAGAGCCCAAAAATAAAATCATAAGAATTTAAGCCTGAAGTGAACAATATCATACCATCATGGAGATATATGAATTTCTTCGATCCTAACAAGTGGTATCAGAGCTATGATTTAGACCGAATGTCATG
>JBBUKS010000060.1:2490086-2515441 GCA_038050645.1 Hedychium gardnerianum | reverse complement strand
CGGGTCGACGGGTCGACGGGTCGACGGGTCGACGGGTCGACGGGTCGACGGGTCGACGGGTCGACGGGTCGACGGGTGCGGAGTTGGAAATAAAGCGGTATTAGAATTTAGAGGCAGTTTGGTCGAGTCATGATCCATTTGTGGAGTTAAGAACATACACTAAAACATCATAAAAATAATATTAAAATCCTCTAATTTATACATCAAATTTTTATACCAAAAATAATATAACATCATAATTGATGTTGTATTATTCATTATACTGTCAAGAGAATTTTTATTTTTTTATTTTTATTATATTATTATATAATTAATAAAATAATTTGTAATTATTTTTTTGTTTTTATTTATAGGAATATTAATTATTTATTATAAATTTAAATTAAGTATATTTAATAGTATATTTTAATTTTATTATATATATTTGTAAAGATTTAATTTATTAAAATTATTTTTTTTAATTTTTTAAAATAAAAAATAGTAAAATATTTTAATTATCATCTAAAAATATTAATAAATTAAAATTTATATTGATAATTAAATTATGAATAAGACAAATATAAAATATTCTAATGAATATATTTTTTTGGTCTGATATAATGTGGATGAGTTGAAGTTGAAATTGTATTTGATATTAAAATTGTATTATTTTAATGTGGAAATGTGATTGGAGATGATCTTAAGAGTTATACTAGTTTTATATATATATATAAAATCGATCCAACTTGATTAGAATTATAAAAAAATATTTTTAAAAAATATAATGATAAAAAATTCACAAAAGGAATCAAAAATTATTTTTTATCCGATTTTTTTTTTCAAGTCACATGCATTTTTGGTTTTTATTTATTTATTTATTTAAGAACAAGGATTAGTGCGTGGTGGAAAAAGTTGAAATATTGTTAAAGATGAAAAGAGATGAAGAGAATTTAAAGGGGAGAGTGGGATTTACTATTCGATAATGGGTAGGATAAGTTTTTTTGATAAAACAAATACATTTTTAGAGATAAAATAATCTAACATTCTTTTTTAGCTTTATATTGATTTTTTTTTAGTTTCATTCAGAGGTATATAATATAACATTTAGGAATGGAAGAATAATTGAGGTGTGAATGAAAATTTTTCATGTGAGATGTGAGGATTAATCTATTGAACTCTTGCCGTTGCACATCATAATTGGCTGTAAAAGGTGAATAATTACCTCGACGGCCCTCTAATATAACTCTCCAAGATGGGAGGTGAATTATAAAAGACGTTTCTAATAATAACAACATATATAAGTTGAAGCCTCCAGAGTGATTCCTTTGGAAGAAAAATAAATTATAAAAGATTTTGTCCAATAACAATAATATATATAACGAAGGATTGAGTTAATCAGCGAAGTATTTCGTACTTATTGAGAATCGACTCTAAATTTATTGACAGTAACACTCTGTATTAACTAATTATGTCAACTCATGAAGACTTATTTCACATTATAATTATAATAAAAATATGATTATATTTATTTTAAACGTTTCTTATAATTTGTCTTCGAGTTAGGGAGATAACTTATAGTTAACTATTAAGTAATTAAGGGTGATTTTTTTTAAAAAAAAATATATTTATCAAAAAATTAATTTAATTTTATCATTTATTAATAAATTAACATTCCGTGAAGACTTTCACATCATAATTGTAGCAATGTAAGGTGACTTTCAATCATATTTAATTTTAGCTGTCGTGTCCGGATTTTAGGGTTTGATTTTGCCCGATAAATTTTGTTGATAAATATTTTTTTCTCTCTTAATTGCAGTACAACTTGTACAGCGGTCTTGGTTGACGCGTCAGTTTGAAGTCGCCTTCTCGTGGAAATGCTTAGCGCTATCATATCCCAGTTTTTACATAATAATTAATCTGCACTGGAATATGCAGCAACTTAAGAACATGTGAAGAATGTGTGTCATCCTGAGCCAACTTTCTTTAATTACGTATCCACGGCCAATTCAGCTATCCAATTCGCATGATTTTTTTTTTAAGAAAAGAATCTAATCGACATGAGTTACACACACTAATGCTTTAGTTCAAATTAACATGACACTACACCATATTATAGGTTAAAAAATTGAAACCATAAACTTTAAAAAAAACAAATTTTTTTTGAGTAACCAAATTTGAGTGCAATTCGGATTGATTTATTAATGTATTAATGTGGCATAATATTACATCATTAGCATGTCATCTTTCTTAACGGTTGAAAGATAAAAACTTTAAAATGTAAAAAATTAATGACCCTATAAATATGACATCTTCTTATGCTTTGAGAATCTATGCTTTACCACAAAACTTAATTAGTTTAATCCAAAGAACATTTTATTCCGCGGTGTGTGTTTACTCATCGGTCATCACAATTAAGTTCACAAAGTCAATTAGCCCGGCTTTAATAATAAGCAGTGAAGGATCATCAAGACGGCTTTCTTTATTTGGCCACGAACGTACCTGCGGACTTCATTTATTCGGCACGTGCTCCCACCCTTCTTGTATATAACGAGTCTCCCCTCGGAGAAACAGGTTCAAAATGGGCAACAGCCTTAGAAGCTGCTTGGCTTGCATGTGTCCTTGTGGCGTCCTCGATGTTGTCCGCGTCGTGCATCTCGGCGGCCGTGTGGAGGAGCACAGCCGCTGCGTCACCGCGGCAGAAGTCCTGGCAGCGAACCCCAGCCATGTCCTCACCGAGCCATGTTCGCAAGGAGCGGCACGGAAGATTGTGGTAGTCGCAGCCGAATTGGAGCTCAGACGTGGGCATATCTACTTCCTCATCCCAACATCTGCATTGCCAGAACAGAAGAGGAGCAGCAATAGTAAGAAGCATGTGAAGCTTACATCAAGGTCGAGTATGCAAGGAAAGGACAGGGAGATGCTCCTGCAGGAGAAGAGAATTACTCACCCTAGTCATCGTCGTCGTCATCGTCGGTGCAGTAGAGTCGGAGAATGGCAACCAAAACTTGAGAGCATATGTGAAGGCATATGAGGGCAGGATGTAACACGCTCACTGAATTCGCAAAACTTTCTTTGCCAATATAAAGATATTTACAGCTAATATGTAAAATTCTTTAATCCAATCTATTGACTATAACTCCACTTGGATCAAGAGATAATGGGAGTAATATAGGTAATAAATCAATCCACACAAGAAAGATTGTTTGGCAAATACTTTTAGGTGAATATGGTTCCGTTAGTTTGTGGAACAGTGACAGCTAAGAGCAATGAATCAATAATAGACATAAATGAAACTTAGAATTAGTTGTGGAGAGCATGGGCCTTTTAAGGCTTAATATCTCCCAATGATTGGTTCCCTTTGTCAATGGTCTAGGGCTGTCAAGAGAAAAAGGATACTACTACAGCTAAAATGCACAGATCTAATTACCTACTTGTGTTAAAGAATTAAATAAACTGAAAGTTAGATGATATTAAATAAAAAGAAGCATCAACAAGTAAAATCAAGGCACTTCTTAATGCTAAAAAGAAATAAGATAAGAACAGAAAAGAATAGTCTCCTCATATACAAAATGGCAAAATCAACTGTGATTGTTCATAGCTTACACATTTCATTGCTATTATCCTATCCAATCATAAAATTTGGGTGGCAATAATAATAAAGAACTGAACAAATAATAGCTAAAAACTATGCATGCATGGCCTATACTGCGGCACTACTTGTTCATCTATTACCACCACTGGTGAACAAGAATACCACTATCCCTAAGTAAAGTGAACAATTTTAGACAGTCCCCATATGTGTTCTTGTATTTGGGACTTCTTTGTCCAGGGCAGCACTTCTGCCATCGGTTATAATGGCACTCGAGAAAGAGCTCATCAATCAAGCAAATTGTCCCTGTCTTGAGGAGCCGTGGAACAAGATCAAACTCAGTTCCTTCAACATCCATCTTCATCACAACATAGTCTTTCTCAGTCACTGTCTGCTTAAGCCATGCAGCAAAATCAAACCCCTGAATGGCATGCACATTGCCTGATAAAACTTTGTCATTGGAGTCCCCAATTGGCCTGATCCGACCCATTCCTTGGCCTTTCTCCACATCATGGTTATCAGGATCATGATTAATCTCAAAAGTTAGTGTCTCGTTACGCACCCAAGCTGCAAAAGGCAACAAATTGACTCCTTTCTTGGTGCTGTATTCACCATGAAATGCCCTATCTGCTTCAATTGCATAAATTTCAAAGGTATGATTCTGCTTGGGGTACTGTTTCCTGAACCAGCTCCCAATGCTTGACCCATAGCTCCGTGCCCCAACATCAACATAGGCATATCTCTGCTTGAAGCTTATATCAGCAATTGAAGGTAGGTATTTGACGTTTTGGATATTCCTCTTGAGGGAAATCCATGGCTTAAGTGGCTCCTCCTTGATGAGAGGCTCCGCAGATAGTAGAATCTGGAGTTTGTGCTCAGGCAGAGGGCAATGATTACTAGAACCCTTTTTAGGCCTAACAATCTCTGCACTTTCTAGCTTCTGAAATACAATCTCTTGGAGAGGCTGTGGTGAATTCATGCTATTGATTTCCCGAGACAACACAACAATGCAGCCCTGGAAGAGTTCAATAAGCGAGTGAAGGCTGTAGGCATCGCGAGCAGAGGTGGTGAGCACCGCGAGGAACCAATGTGGTCTCAGCGTCCTTGAAATCTCTGCCGCAAGATATGCAGGCTGTTTGCTCCGGTCGAGACTTTGGCCAGCGAAAACGAAGTCAAAACTTCCATTCTTGAAAGGAAGTCGGAGAGGCTCGCCACCACCCACCACCAACGGTGGCGCACTCTTCTTCGCGACGCCAACGGCGTCGCGGACTCCGATCTCCTTCAGGGCAAGGACCTCGTATCCTGCGGCGGTATCCACGCAGAGGGATTCCGATGCCGAGGAGAGGAATCCCTCAGCGATGAGATCCTGGAACACGGAGGAGTAATATCCGACGGCCTCCCTCCATTCTAGGGTAGTCCACAGAGCGCGATACGAGGGATTGGAGGCAGTTGCCGCAGAGGAAGCGGGCGCCGCAATGGGAAGGGGTTCAGCAAGATTGGAGAAAAAACAGTAATCGCCACCACCGCAGGAGCCTCCGCGGAGGGTAACCACGTAGACGAACCGGAAGAGGAGTATGGAGACGAGAAAGAGGAGAGCGCGGAGGAGAAGATTCTGCACCGAGCTCGGCTTAGCCGCCGGCTCCATCGCCGGAAAGAACAGATCAAAGAATCCCTATGTACGTCAACAAATTACGAAAGAAAGGGAAAAAATGAACGAAAGGCAAACCCTAGTCGGAACCCGAGAGGGGTTCAACGGGAGCAGAAGCGGGCGGAGGCGTGATTGACGCCGACGAGAGGGCGGAGGAGGGGGAGGCGATCCCTGAAGCGGTTGGTTTTCTCGGCAGCGGACAAGCAGAACCTAGACGGACAGATGGCGATGAACCCGTTTTTCCGAAGCGGTTCCGTCTGTACCGGTAAAAAAAAAAACAACGGGCGGAGTCACGTCGGCGAAGCGAGACGCGATCACGGCCGTCCATCAAATCCCGTGACCTCGTGGAACGTGACGAAATAACGGTAACACGGCAAAGGCGAGAGAATGAGCGGGGCCCACGTCTCTGGACGAGATGGCATTTCTGTAGTTTCGATATACGTGAGGGTGATTTTTGATCAATGGCCAGATGCCTTTACAATTCTGGTAAATGATGAATAAATATATACAGCAAAGATACCGAAATATAACAATTAAACAGCTAATTAGATTTGATACAGTTAGATTACCATACTAGTCAATATATAATGGGGGAAAACTTAAATTAGATTTTATATTTATATTTTTTATAAATGTAATTACTTTTATATTACTAAATGTTTTTAAAAATTATAAAATTATTTTTTATGAATTTCAAATTATAGGCATGATTACTTTTTTTGTCATAAGAATCTATTTCACTTATGAGCTAATTTTATAAGTTCAACTTAGAAGAAATAGTATATAATATTTATAAAGCATTTAACATGATAAAAATATTCATAATGATGAAAATAAAATGACAAACAATTAATAATATCATCTAATTATCCAATTTTAAAAAATAATCATATTCATTGAATTTAATCACAATTAAAAAAAATTATAGTACCTTTTGAAAAATAAAAAAAGTATATTTTAGAAATTAAGTGCACTCCTTCAATTTTTAGCATATATATTATAATTTTTTAAGGTGACAAAGCCAATATTCCTAAGTATACAATTGATATGGTAGCTTATAGTAAACGAAACGGGTCCCGCTGATAAATTATATATTTTTTATTTTTTATGAGTATTTTATCCTAATTATAAAGATAAAATATAATTAATAAGTAATATATATATATATATATTTAAGTTCGAATATATAAATAAATAAGCTTTACAAACTTGATCACAGTAATTGTAGGGTCCATCCAATAAATTAAAGTCAATTCTTAAGATTTATTTTTAAATAGAAACTGAGGGATTGTTCTTAGAATATTTAAAATGAAGTTTTTTCCTAAAAACCGGTAAAATTCAGCAAGGATCAAGTACAAAGGGTTTGCAGAATTTTGGCAGTGAAAATTTAGATTAATTTTTTATGAAATGAATTTTAAAAAGCATAAAGACTTGCAGATTTTTTTTCCCACGTTCGATAAAAAATAATTTTTTAAAAAGGGGCATTCCGAGAATTGAACTCGGGACCTCTCGCACCCTAAGCGAGAATCATACCACTAGACCAAATGCCCACATGTTTTACGTTCCCATTGTGTTTTTATTTATTTATAATATCTTTACCCACGATCCTCCATTCATTCTTCAAAGTCTCCCTTTATCCTTTATGATAACTGCAATCTGTCCTTCACTAGTATTTCCCAACTAAGAGATTTTTTTTTTACTCTCCTTGATAATCACAGACTCTCCCTTTTTACCTGCGAGCCCATTCCACCGTCATTTGTCATTTACAAGGTCGTATTCATTTTTTACCATTGATTGTAAGCTATTTTATTTTTTTGATATCGTCTATAAATTTTTCTCTGTAAAGACAAAAAAAACATAATTGCCTTTCGGTATTTTTTAAAGAGTTTTTACAAAAAAGAACATTAAAATATTTAATGGATATAATAGTATTTTATATGAAATCAATACATCTGTATCCGATTAACTAGGTAAGTAGATTAAAAATCTAATTCAATTATATTTTGGTTTACTTTAGTCCGATTGACTTAATGTCGATAAAAAAATTAATGATAATATTTAGAAGTTGACAGGATATTTTTGGATAAAAAATCTGAAACGACTTCCCGAATTAATTGAGCGCAAGGCCAAGATACCTAGATTATAAAAACGTGAGGGGGCAAACCAACAACTCTACTTCAATGGGTGAGTTTAGTCAAGTCTCAAGTTAGTTCATATGCCACAAATTCTGCCAAATTCTTCTGGGATTTTACTAGGGCAATGGTGAAGATAGGCAGCATTAATCCTCTCACATGTGGCAAAGGGAAGATAAGTACTTGCAGAAAAATCAATTGGGGTAGCTTCCTTCTATACTTCATGTATTATCTAAAAATTAAAGTGTGGAAGCTTTTGGGATATGAAGAAAATTATAAAAGAAACATAAAAAACGTAAAGCAAAATGGATTACATTTTTATTTGTTTTGAAATTGCAAAACGGCAAAAACTCCAGCCACAGGACATAACCTGTGATTGGGGAATCAAGGAAGGTAATATATGTACGGGGGCTTAACCTGTTTATATGAACTAAAAAGAAAGATATAAAAGGGGGGAGAAAAACAGTGAGACTAGTAGATTGTGTCAGTCATGAGCTTTCTTTTAGGTGGCGACTTATCTATGATCTGCTTCTGTAAGTCCATAAAGTGTGTTCCTTTGTGAGCAAATAATCTTCTAAGGTTGATCACAGAGAGTTCACTGTAACTAGCAACAGCCAGATCAGCCTGATCCAACTCGTACCTACAGTGAATCACAAAGATCCAGTCATTTTTGACAAGAGATGTGTAAGCAAACAAATGTCAACCGTGGAATGAAAAGCCATATGAAAACGACAACAATCCAAAGCAGAAGAAACAAATGAAACATGAAATTGATAGCCCCGCCAGCAAACATGATCGGTATGAGAGATTCAAACAATTTCTGAAAAGTATACTGAATAAGAAAGGAGTATTAAGAGTTGTTTGTATGAGTCAGAGCCATGCATAAGTAAATACTAGTATGAACTGTCAGATCTCGGCAATATGTCAAAATTCTGTCAACCTACATAATGCGTTTTCCCATAGAGACCAGATAATACAATGAGACATCAAACAGTTGGGAACTTTTCAACTCAGGACAGATAAGTAGCCACCCAACTTTTCCATAAATATTAGGGTGCAGTTTTCAAATGTGATTAAACTGTTCCAAGAATTGGTGTCATGATTTCTGAATATCTATACACACTAAAGCATTTTTATATGGAAGTAAGAACCTAACATAGTAGCATAGCAAGGATCCTGATTCTGATTGCTGCTGGTGACAGCAGAATCAGTGGACACAAATCAAATGCAAGGAACATTGACAAACCAGATTCAACACCTTTTCACAATGAAGAAAACCCTCTACATCCAGGTTCAACAGATGCCTAAACCAACCTAAACTAGAATTTTTGAACACCTCTATAGGCTTAAACAAACTGAAGTTATATGCTGATAAGTAACGCTTTATTAACACAGCTTGCAATCAATTTGCTAAGTGCCAGTCCAATATATGAATAAGCAACTTAGATAAGGAATAGCTATTTAGATTTATGATGATAGCAGTATTTCCAGGTGCTGGAAGATGAATCTGACTTTAAGCAATTTTGCTAAGTGCAAGTCCAACATAGGTATAAGCAACTTAGATGAGGAATAGTTATTTAGATCCATGATTGATGGTAGTATTTCCAAGTGCTGTAAGATAGATCTAACTTTAAGCATGATGTAAAGAAACTTACGCAGGATGAGCACCAATCAGACCTACAGCCATCATTGTGCAGTTATGAGCAGCAGTAATGCCTCTTGGATCATCCTCAAATACTACACACTTGGAGGGCTTCCTGTCCATCTGCCAAAGAAAATTAATAACACCAAGCAACTTAATATTTACATAAATTTGCATACAGAATTTCTGACTATTGTTTCAGTTTACTCCAGATTCACTCACAGCCTAAATAAGACTGAGGGAGCATAAAAAAATTAAACAAACTAAAAGGTGATGGACTGTTGAACTGCTATCAGGCCTAACCAAATTCTTACCTTCAGGGCAGCTGAGAGAAATCGATGAGCTATGGATTCCATCCCATCCTCTAAAGTGACAAAAGCCTAGATATAAAAATATGCAATCATGAGTCACCTTGAAAAAGATGCTGCATTAACAAAGCATGGAGAAGGTTAATGAAAAAATGATTATTCACCTGGAAATACTTCTTCAGGCCCATCTTCTGCAAGCATTCGTGCATATGCATACGATCTAGGCTTGATACGATGGCACAAGGAATGCCTGCTGTATAAATTGCATCTAGCCACACTTTTAATCCTTCAATTGGTTTATCTAGCTGCAAAAATACAAAGTTGTTAAATAGTTTATATAGAACTGATTTTGATGATTATCCATGTAACATGGAGAAACAACCTTCAGAAGGTTCTCATAATATAACTTTAACAACCGCGACTTCAGTCTTTCCAATTCACTTTCTTCTTCTGACCAGCATAAAACCTGCAAAGAAAATCCAAGTAACATTTATTTTTTGATGCCTAGAAGATTACAACCAATTCAATTATGGACAAAGAAAAAAAACGAGGGAATAAAGGCTGCTTCAGGAGGTTTATATGGAATATCTAAACCTTTATCACTTCAATTGGAAATCAGATATTTACACGTACTTAGACCAACTAGCAAGATAAAATTGCATTATTTGTAGCTATGTTTGTGCAATTTGTCAACGTTTGTACTAAAAGCTAAAAGAAAATTCTGAAAGCTAATATACTAATTCCATAGCCACGGTAAATGTGATCCTTAACCCAAGGACCACTTGGCCATATGTGACAAAGTAGAAACTTAGTGACATCAAATTAAGCTTTAAATTCACTAAACAAATTACTTCTTAATTCCAAACTAGTGCTGACAGACAATGTATATTGGAGTGGGATGAGCCATTTTTTCAAAGACTAGGTCTCTATCACCTTGGGAACATCAATCAGATCTACCGATCATCATGTCATCATTAATGTATCTGTCATCATCTTCGATTGTGTCAAATGAAGCAAAAATTGCATGCTAATCTATTGGTATACATGTTTTAAGTGGTTTGTCTTAGAGATACACCCTGGAGAATGCTCCTGCAGAATGTACACAAATTTTGTGCTCAGCTTAAATGGAGAATAAGTTATTTAGAGGATGTATACACTAGAGATATTTGTACAAAAACAGTCATCCAACATCCTAAGGGAGAATCTTTAAAATAAATTGAAAATGGCAAGAAACTTTGAGTGCGACAATTTTATATGCAGGGATGCAGTTATTTAATTTATTTAGGAAGACATAACAGAAGAGGAAATACAATTATGATTCCATAATAGCTGAAACACAGTAATCCATGCATAGATCTTTACCTTTCTCAGAACATGATCAGCAGCTGCATGAAGAATGAGCTTGCGTGTATGCTTATCCTCTGAAAGTTCTTTTCCTATTTTGAGCATGGTATAAGGAGACAATTATTACATAAGTTTTCCCATAAGTTTTAAGTTTTACTCAAATGCAAACATGAAAACCCAAGAGAAATTTTGATTTACTATGGAACTGTACAGTCCAACCTCTTGGGGATAAAGAGTGAATTACTCTTATAAGCGAGATGTTCTTAAGTGCAGAAACCTGGGTGTTTTTCATCACATAAGGGGGAAGAATGGCTTATCTAAAGCAAAATTGTATCACATAACCCAGGTGTTTTTCATAGACTAGAATGATCACTTTGATTAACATGTAGCTTGATACCTCTCATAGGCCAGTTCAATAATTTAGAGGAAATAATAGCAGACATTGAAGATCAATTGCCAAAATAATATGAAAAGGAAGGAAATATCTGAGTATGCAGGGTTAGCATTATAGAAATGGTGGGAAACATTAACTTTAAGAGCACATTCATGGAAAAGCCAAAACATAATGAAATGATCTTTTTGTAGCATACCCTCTTCTGAAGCAAGCTGTTTCCAAACATTTAATTTCAAAGACCGTGCGTCCACCTGAACAAAAACAAGGTCCCATTAATGGCATACAATACAGAGAACAGATGGAAAAAGAGTAAATGAAGAAAGCTACAACCCACTTGACAAGTGATCTAAAACATATAACAGTTTTTTGCATATATACTTTCCAGTTATCTATTGCATGCCTGAAGCTACTTTGCAAGACAAAGATGCCGTTGTAAAGTTGTAATCACTAACTAAAGCTATATCCAGTTCAAAATCTGGGCATATTGAGGATTGAATAACTTCAAAAGTTAAACATCAAAAGATTCTTCATCTAACTACTATTCTAGCAGCAATGACTTATTCATTTTGATGAATTTTTATGCCAGCTAAGTTTCCAACTTTCAGAGATTATTCTAGTTCAATATCTCACATTTTATTGTCTATGCAGTTGCACCTAGATTTCAAGGGTGAATCATGAAGAACACATTGTCTCCTCCACAAGCTAGATAGTCTTTGAAACAACAAAATGCACATTAGCAATTGGCAAATATGGAGATCACTTAATAGATTGTTAGACTTAAAAAAGCATGACTAACTAGAATGATGCCAAAAAGCTTCAATTATTACCATGACATTGTCCCATGAGAAGATAAGACCAAATGCTTCATCTGGCTTCATAGAATGTCTTACTCGTTGGAGAAAACACTCTTGTAGTCTATCATTTAGGTAATCCTAGAAACATTGCCATTACAATTCTTGTAAGCTAGGATCAATATATTTCACAACAATGTGCCTAAACAAATAGATTAGAATTCATACCACATCGACCTTTAGTGGTCCATCCATTCTGAATGTTTCAAAACCTTCTCCATATTCAGCGCCGATTGCCTGAAAACAGTATGATGCATTCATGAACTTGGTTTCAGAAATAAGTAAACAGAGGCGAACAAAATGAGATAACATATTTCACAGATGAATTCATCAAACAAATACAAAGCTTGACAGCAAAATGAAATTACAGTTCTGTATATTAGAAATTGAACTCGGAAATTCAAATAGAGTGAGCTTAGCATCAAAATGACTCTATCTTAATTAGAACTGAATTTCTAAGTTAATCAGAATACAATCAATTAAATTCTACATGATTATTTTTTAAAGAAAAAACAATTGATTGAATTATTTAAGTTTGTATGTCAGGAAAGAATATAAAATGATCGCAGATGCTTACTATTCTCATAATCTCCAGATTAGCTTCAGGTTAAATATCTAGATGGTAAAGATTAAAATCTTAAAGACAATAAGGTAATACATTCTGAAAATACAATGGAGAATGAAGTTTAGAGAGTAGATATTGATAATATTGATACCATGTGGACTTTGATAGAAAATCAGGTTATGGATATAAAAAAGTCAAATCTCAGAGGGGCCTTTGAAATCTCAGAGGGTCCTTTGAAATCTCAGAGGGTTCAAAAGCGTCACTTATAATGAGAAGTCATGTGATGACATTCAGAGATAATTAGTTTACAAATGCATGCTTCAAAGATCAGGAAAATTGTAAAAGTAAATTCTTTATGGATATAAAATAGCTAAAGATGAAGAGAAGTTTCTAAGTGTAGGCAAATTCAAAGCATATGGTATTTTCCATCTATTCATTAATTAAGGATTGCAGAAGGCATTTACCAATATGTAGAAGAAAAGAAAGTGACAAAGATTTGGGTAAATATTAATTGTACAAAAGATGAAAATCAAATGGAGATAAACTATGAAGTATATTAATAAACTACATAGACAAATAAGGATCAAAGTGTTGGATAATTAGTAAGAAATACATACAGAGTATGGAGATACTAGAAAGAATCTAGTTCAAATATGAATCTATAAGTAATTAGATGTAGTTACAATAGATGATAAAATGAGAGGGAAAAAAGTTGATGTGATATGAACATGTTGAAAGGAAGTCAATGGCTCCCATAATTAAAAGAATTAAATAGACAATAGGAAGATGTAAAGGGAACATGAAGACCAAAAGATATTAGTCTATTTAATAAAAATAAGTATATCAATTTATATATTACCAATGATAAAGCCTTACATAAAGCTCAATGGATGGACAGAATATAACCAACCTCAAAAGGCTAGGACAAACATAGCTTAATGATGATAATAATAGAGGCAAATGATGGAATAGCAGAAGAGCAAACACCCAAATAAAGCATTTCAAAAACACCCAAACAAGTCCCTCACTTTCAGAAATCACATCAAGGACCAATGAAAGCAACAATCTCAATGTCATTTCTACAACAATATTTTCTTCAAAACATGGTTGCATAAACATCACTAAGTCTGATTTTATTTAAGACCACAAACAAAGATCCATGGAAGGAACAATCTCATATTTACTTTTGCAATCAATGTTTTTATTAAAAACGCATTGTTTGGTGGTAATTTAGATATTTTAGTTATCGAATGTGTTTAGGCATCTATCCAAGAAGGGAACATAAGCTTTCAATGAGGTACGGCTGCACAAGGAAGAACTAAGTTTAGCCATATAAGAGATATCATCACTTGTACATTAAACTATTGCTAAATTCCTCGATTTTGCTTTTTTACTACCACAAATTTATTAAATTAAAAAATTGACCATCGTTTACTCCCTACCAAGGATTAGAAACTGAACCCTAATAGCTTAAATTCCTGCCACGACAATCACACAACACAAAACAAAACGTTTAAATTCAAGTGTTTTTTTTTTTCCATAATTCATTCGCATATCAGAGATGGGACGGTGAAGAGAACTAAATCACATTAATCCATGGATAATAACTCGTGAATCAGATTGAAATCACCTCCTCCACAAAAACCTGGCCGGGGACTCTCGGGATCCCATTTCCAAAACCCTTGTCCCAAGATCCCGTCGCTTGGCAGAAAACAACACCGCTCCGTTTGATTGAGGGCTTCAATCTCTACAACAATTAACACGAAAAATCAGGGATAAACACACAAATCAAGGGAAACAAGAGAACACCAAACAACAACAACAAAAAAAAGCAGGGAAAGAAGCATCAACCGGCAGTCGAAACCTCGCCGGAATCGAGGGAACTCCATGGCCAGACAACGGTCTCGGTGGCACCAGAGACGAGCTCCGGATGCTACACTCCATGGGCTTCGCGAGGAGCCGAGAAGGTGAAGGGGGGCCAACGACAGCGGCTACTGCAGGGCTTTCGTTGCCATATTTATTTATTTATTTATTTTTCGACTGTATTTGTGTCATCGTGTGGTCAGAATTACAAAAACGTCCAAAATATTAACAGATACAGCCCTATTATTTCATACGGTTCTCAGACTTGCAAATTGGTCCCTATAACTTAGAGATTGCAAATCGGGTAAAGCAAGAAGGCACATCATTTTGGGGTTGGTTGGGGAAGGGGGAATTTGAAATTTTAAAAAATAAGATGAAATAATTTTTTTTCCAAAGTAAATGATGTTAAAAATTAAACATCAAAACGGAAGTTCACACGCAGTTTGCAATCTACGCCGAAAGCAAATGAAGAAGAAGCAAAATAATTATATTTCCTCTCTTTGTTTGTCTGAAAATGATGTTTATCCTGAAGACGGGGCCGAAGAGAAAAAAGGTAGATCAAATTCAAAGTCAAAGAGAACCTCGCATTTGTTGGACAACCCAACACGTTCACTACCATTCCAATAGAGAGACAAAAAGAGAAGAATTGGAGAAAAAAATAATATATGGAGGATTTGGGGTGAAGACTTTAGTAATAACAATCAAAATGTTTTATGAATCATTTCTTTTAATATTTTTAAAAAAGTTTTTTGTATTATTATTTTTTACGTCTGTTTTTTTTTTTTTAATGAAATCTTCATTCTCACCTCTTACCCTCTCTGCTCCCTTCCTCTAGTCTCCTCTAATTTACTAAGATTTGTATACAGTATTTTTGCGGATGATCTCATCAAAGCAGTGAAGATTGGAATATTGGCGAGCTATACTGGGAGTTGACCGAAAGAACTTTGAGCTAAAAAATACCTACAAACACAAACTAAGGAAGAGGAAAGAAAATCATCAGCAAGCGAGCCAAAGGAGATCAAATCAATACAACGTATTAAAGTAGAAGAACAATAGAATGGAAAATAAGCTTTCGACTCGAGCTCTCTATTAAACGGAGAAGGACTCCTTTTTATAATGCCCTTATAACCCCTACATTAGTGAGATATTATGTATTGTGAGATACTGTCTAATTATTATGTTCATAATGTATCCAATAATTTTATTCTAGATATTTGAAAAGATTCATATTTGTGCTCCCTCTGATTTTCTAACAAACCCACATAGGGTATTAATTGTGAAATAAGTTCACGAGTCAGAAAACCTATTGAGTTGCTAGGTGTTTGACTCATCAATAGGAAGATGACTCAAAAGTAGAGAGGGTCTAATCTCTTATTAGAGGTGACAGACCTTGATAACATCTGACTGGGGAGCTGGCCCCTGAGGTGTTTGATCGACGTGTGATGAGGAGCTAGGCTCCTTTAGCATGAGTGAAGAGCTGAGCCTCTAGGATGTCTGATCGACTTTTGTCGATCGAAGCGTAGAGGGGAACAGAGTCCCATAAATATAAGTGGGGAGCTGGACCCCGATGACATCTGAGTGGGGAGTTGCGTCCTGAGACATTCGATCGGAGTATCGGATTGATGTGGGAAAAAGTTCATCCGATAGGTTATTTGGATTGACCTATCTTAACTTTGATTATCATCTATTCCGACGTATTGACTCTCAGACTCTATTTGAGTCTTTTCATTAATCTTCATATCAATTGAGTCGATGCTCAAATGGTAGGATTGTATCACATGAATAAAATTTGAATATCCTTACATGGAAATAAATTTTTTCTGATTAGAAAATCGTTATCATGATTTATTTTTTTTCTTAAGGTAGACATTAAAGGAGCGTCTACCGTGAATGTTATCATTTTTTTTTTTTTGCATCACAAGATGTGTAAATAAAGCACCCTCGTTTTTTTCTTCCTCTGAGGTCTCCACCGGACTCTCTTCTCTTTGCTGGTGTCCTCTGGCTTCCTTTCAACGTATCTTTGTTTTCTTAAGAAACCAAACATGGTGGAAAACAAATCCTCATACAAAAGAGTCGAGAGTCTGGCAGGAGGAACAAAAGCAACTTCACTTTTTCAAAAAAAAGTGTTGATCGGATCTTAGACTTAGATATCAAGTAACAGCAATTTGCAACGCTGGAGGCATTTGAAATGGACGTCGCCTCTTTCTTTTGTCTCCTTTTTGACTGCATCTGCATTCTCGGTGGTAAAAAAATAAAATTATCATCTCGACCGTCTTTGCAAAATAATCTTTTATCATTTGAAAAGAAGATAAATCATGGATGATTATTAATTTTTAAATAATAATTATTACATGAAAGAGGACAGAAACCTGATAAACATTATGTTGCTAAAAATTGATCTCTAAATTTTTTGATGATAAAATTTCATATAATAATCATCTGTTCGTCCCACGAAAACATCTACATGCCTCCCTTTGTGGTAAAAAGGCGAAACGCTCGCCCCAGCGCCCCCGTCAATCCATCTCAGGACCAACACGGAGGAGGTAAATAACAGGGACTAGTCTAGCTAGCCCGAACAATGACTAGTACATGAGAGATGACAGAAACCTGACTATTAGCCAAGATTTGAACCTCAGACCTCATTATGACAACACCTTATATACTAGTCATCAGTCCATCTCATGGGGATACATGCCTCCCTGCAAGCATGCAAAGTGGGTTTAATCTTCCTCGTCCTCTTCTGCAGCTGCTGCGACCGACCTCAAAAGCTGCAGTGCACTGCACTCCATGGAAGCTGCATTTGCATGGCCTAGAGACGAAGAGCTCTAAAACCCCACGCATGCCTGTAAAGCTGCCTGTAAAGGCCTTCTTGCGCACTATCTCTTCCTTCCTGAACTCACATGTCATTTTTTTTGTTTTTGTAACAACCGTAATGCTTCTTTAATGAAGCTCGAACAGAAGTGGTCCCCGATCTTAATTAGAACTGCGGCCCTCTGTTTTAGGGGTAAAACTTCTTTTAAAGATAAGAACAGGGTGTCTGCAGTTAAATCAAGTGCAGAATTATTACTTCTCCAGCTTCAATCATAGCTCCTTATGAGGTTGTAAGTGTGGTCTATGTACTATCAAATTTATCATTCTTGTAAACTATAGAAATTTGATATTGATCCATATGAATAATCTCTTTTGTTCTACTGAAAATGTTTCATCCAAAAATAATTCAAAAAAAAAAAAAAAACTTGATTTTGCTTCAACAAAAAAACAGCTTTTGTTTTGTTTTCTTACCATATCTTGCCTTGACAGAAAGTTTTTCTCCAAGTCGTCCCTACAAATCGTATCTTTAGGCTCAATAGCAACCTTTTCTTCCTCCTACCAACCTCTCTCTTCTCTTTCTCTGTCTCCCACTAATCTCCACACAGTAAGCCTTTTTCATGCAACAACCAGCAATAAAGTCCCTATGGGAGATAAACAAATTACCTACAGATCTTTCCACTTCACACCACTCATGAACCACCACACTTCATCTTCTTGATCAAGTGGCTCTTTCCAAAGCTGAAGATTGCTTATTCTTCTGAGATTGATCGTCAAGTTGAGATTTCAGATGGGTAATCATAGGTTCAGAGTAAGCGACATGATGCCAAGCTTCTGGTTCTACAAGCTCAAGGATGCACCCAAATCCAACCGAAGCCACACCATCCAAAACGCCATGAAACTGAGGAGGTGTCAATTTCAATCATCATCATCACCATTGCCATCGCCGTTGCCGCTTCCCAGGAGAGCTTCAAGCTACATCTCCACTAGAGAAAGAACAGAAAGATCAGTCCCTCACTCGCCCATCAACCACAAGGCCTCAGACACTTACTTCCCCGTTGGCTCCCCGAGGAAGTCCTCGCCAAACACCCCAAGGAAGGCCACCAGTCCAACTACGTCCCCCTCGGTTCGCGACAAGTCAGGGAAATTCGAGGGATCGGAAGAACTGCTCGAGCTCAAGCTTCCTCCAATTTTGACAAAGCCGGTCGAGGATCGCGGGGAGAAAGAAATTGAGCAGGTGGAACCGAGGTCTCCGAGGCTCGGGGCAAGGAAGCAGAGGGAGACATTTCTAGCTGAGAGCTTGGTGGTGGTGAAGTCATCGGCTGATCCACAGAAGGATTTCAGGGAATCAATGGTGGAAATGGTGATGGAGAATGATCTCAGAAGGCCTAAGGAGCTGGAGGAGCTGCTCATGTGCTACTTGTCCTTGAATTCAAGGAAGTATCACGGGATCATTCTCAAAGAGTTCAAGAAAATCTGGGTTGCACTCGTTCAGCATGAATTAGAATTTTGAGTTCTTTGTGGTTTGAAGATTTTTGAAAAGATTTCTTGTTTTTTTTTTTTTTTTTCTGTTTCCCTTTCCAACATCATGCAAGCTGTGTGGAAATGGTATGGAATTGTGCTATATGAAAAATAAGGAATGGTGTGTGTTTCTTGAGTTTTAGTGGATGTACAAAGGTGCATTTCGAAGTCATGATTGAAGCTCATCATTGAAGTCAGCACACTATTAACAACCTACATTCTAATTGTTAGCATCATGTATAATTTGTCCTCTAAGATACTCAGTTTTTATTCCTTTGACACAATTAAACATAAGAATGCATGTAAACACACAATTTACAGGCTATTATGTAGTCATTCTTAGCTCGTTTCCGGTTTCACTGCATTCCATTGCTTGGTGCCAAACTTAGAATGAGATGTTAATGACGCACAAACTTTTACCTATTCCATTATCATTACAAAGATATATCACATTAGGATTTGTTGATATGGATGTGCAACAATTGAGGCTTTCAGACCTATCCGACAGATTTTAACATCAATTGGCACATGTGAAGTTTTTCAATGGGTATTTTATCACGTAAAACTGATTTACTCTGTTGAACAAAAAAGACAACCCCCTCAAATGACAACATGGCTGAACTCTTCTCCTACTCATCCCCACAAACAAGAATTGTAGATATTTTTGGAAGAAAGCAACATTCGAAAACCATATAAAAGTATCGATCACATTCACATGCTCCGACCACTTTGATGGTTAAATAACCACATCCCTTCTCTTTTTCATATTTGGTTCAGGAGTCCCCTTTCTCATCATCGCTACAAACTCATCATAGTTGATGTTACCATCCTGTGCATCGCAAGAGAAAATAAAAGAAGTTACACCCGTAATTTTAATCATTTCTAAGTATGAACAACTAATTTCCTTCAA
Organism: Hedychium gardnerianum; assembly: GCA_038050645.1. NCBI lineage: Eukaryota > Viridiplantae > Streptophyta > Magnoliopsida > Zingiberales > Zingiberaceae > Hedychium > Hedychium gardnerianum. The sequence continues at coordinate 2,495,887 of JBBUKS010000060.1, read as the reverse complement.
CTTCATGTGCTTTTTTGCTTACATTGTCAACATCAGCTTCGTCGATAACACACTTGATTTCTGCTTCATCATACATTCCTTTTTCTTTCAAAGCTTGCTCGAGTTCTTCTCTCGTAATATAGCTAAAAAAAAAAAACATACAACAATTAGACCATAAAAAAGTTGGATGCACATTAAGAAAGATATTGTTGCACTAACTTACCCACTGTTATCTTTATCAAAGTATTGGAATGCTGTGTAAAGATGCTCTTCTCTGTCCATTCTGTTCATATGCACTGTTGCTGTTATGAACTCCTCGTAGTCAATCGTTCCGTTGCCATCTGCATCAGCCTGCAACACACCAAAGGTTTAGCATAAATGACGTTTCTTTGAAGACAAATTAAATGACATTTGAGTCCCTGTAAAGCTTACAGCTTCCATTAATTGCTTGACTTCATATTCAGACAACTTTGTTCCTTGCTTAGCAAGACCTTGTTTGAGTTCTTCAAAAGTTATAGTTCCACTATTATCAGAGTCCATGCTCTTGAACATTTCCTTTAAACCTTGTATCTCCTCCTCTGATAAGCAACCGGCTATCACCTGCAAGTAATGTAATAGAAATTCATGAAAAGGTAAAAGTTATGCCAATTTAAAGCTATTCTATTGACTCTGTGGACCTTAAGTTAATACAATGTGTTAACTGTAGGTTTACCCTTAAAGCAGCCTTCTTAAACTGGTTCATGGCTCTGAATTGTTTCAGTCTGTTGATAACAGCATTATCAAGTGGTGTATCGGGTGCTTCTCCGTCTTCTTTGATCCAAGGATGATCTGCATTGCAAGTTCATGATCAGTTAAGACTATCCAAAAATAAATATGATCATTCCTTGAGAAAGGAAAGAATAACATCAATATAAATGAGAGAAGAAATCATACTGAGGACTTCAACTGCTGTTAGCCTCTGCTTGGGATCCAAGTTCAGCATCTTCCTGACAAGATCCTTAGCACTAGGTGAAATGTTAGGCCATGGATCACTTGTGAAATCAGTCTGCCCCCTCAGAATAGCATTGAAAATCCCTTGTTCAGATTCTGTTGGAACAAATATTGGCATTATGTTTTGTTTTCTCAAGGGGAATTTTTTTTTGTAAATTGTTGAATGAAGGAAGAAATACCAGCCCAAAAAGGTGGGACGCCACAGAGGAAAATGTAGAGCATCACTCCTATGCTCCAAATATCAGCTTCTGGTCCATACCTTCGCTTGAGGACTTCAGGTGCTATGTAATATGCACTGCCGACAATGTCTTTGAACACCTCTCCTGTTCAGGAAATAAAAGTCAGATCAGCTCCTTCACGTGTGATCATGTATGAAGAAGGCCTACATGCCAATCCGGGGCTATGAATACAACATTCAAACTTCGTGTTTTAAGATTTATCGACAAATACGTAAGATTAGTTTGCAAACAAAAAGACACCATTTTATGCTACTTCGAGCGATCAAGCATCAAGGGCCTGCAAGTTTTTGGCGTGAAGGTGGCCTGGAAGTCCTATCCAGAGATCACGCTTGAAAGGGTAAGGGTCTACATGCCGATCCTATTGTGATATAAGACTAAAAGAAGACAAAGATGCCGGAAATGGAATGGAACCTTGCTTGAAGAAGACGGAAAGACCGAAATCGGTGGCCTTGAGAGGAGCGTCCTCGTCCTTGCTGAGCAATAGGAAGTTCTCCGGTTTGAGGTCCCTGTGGATGACCCCCATGGAATGGAAGGTATGCACGATCTGGACGATGACCCTCAGCAGCGACGCCGCTGCCCGCTCGGTGTAGTGCCCCTTGGCGATGATGCGGTCGAAGAGCTCGCCTCCGGAGCAGAGTTCCATGACGAGGTGCACCGATTGCTTGTCCTCGTAGGCGCCCTTGAGCTCGACGATGTTGGGCTGGCCGGACAGGTGGTACATGATCTGCACCTCCCTCCTCACGTCCTCGATGTCCTCCTTGTTGGTCAGCTTCCGCTTGGCGATGGTCTTGCAGGCCAGCCTCTCTCCGGTGGCCTTGTGGGTGCAGAGGTGGGTGACGCCGAACTGGCCGCGACCGAGTTCCTTACCGAGGGAGTAGGTGGTGCGGACGTCCTCCATGGGGCGGCCGAGAACGGGGCCGATCGGGGCGGCGGGCTTCGCCTGGGGAATGGAGGGGGGCTTCTGGATGGCGGAGGCGACCTCGGATTCGGAGTCCGCGGTGGCAGCGACGACCTCGGGGGCGGCCTGGTCGGCCGGCTCCTTGGTGAAGCAATTGCCCATGAGGAGGGTGGTGGCCCGCCTCGGCTACAGGGGTAGGAGAAGATGAGGCATGGCGGAGGGAAAGAGAGGGAGAGGGAGGATTTTGATGAGAGAAGAGGCGCCATGGATGGGATTGGACGAGGTGCGTTGGAGCAGAGGCGGGGAGAGATAGACGGGAACCAACTCTACAAAAAGCAAGGGATTGGGATTGTTCTTCTTCATCGTTGCTTGCTGAGGTGGCACGACAGGGATACTCAACTCGAGTCCGAATCCTAATCCGACTCCGACTCCGACTCCGACTTTTTATTACATGCTTTAATACCTATCATAAATTATATATAATTAATTCTTTTTATTAGCATTTTAAAATTGTTTCCAAAGTATAATTTAATAATATTTATTGACTTTGTTATAACTCATAAGAAAAACTAATCAGAGGAAATTCAAATTTAGAATTCTAAAATGATTAAAATTCTTGAATGTAGATTAATATTTTTTATAAAAAAATAATCGTGACATTAGAGCTTTTATGTCCAACTTGACCTTGAACTAAGTCCAACGTGATTAATTTACTAAATGAACATAGGAAGATCATGACCAACATGATCTTAACCAGATTAGCCTAGCACTAGGTTTATGTTAGATTTGATCTTTTTTTTTCAAATCAGGATCAAATTGAATCTGATCTACCTATACTAAACTCATAGTATTTTTTAATGAGAATTAAAATTTAATATCATATCTATTTTCTTTTTATTCAATTATATTAGATGAGTATAAATTTATAATAATTTAAATAATTTAAATTCTATCAATAGATATCGAATAAAATTTATTGATTGAGGTAGAAAGTTTAAATTATATTCATTTTAGATTATATAAATTTTTAAAATTATAAAATATCCAAAATACCCCCGTTACTTAGTTCAGATGTCTCAAAAATATTTTAATATTATATTAATTTTCAACTTAGAATGCTTAGTCCAAATCGATTTTGGAGGGTGGAGAATTGAAATTTGTAGTAGGATCATAATAGGATTGGAATAGAATTGATAAGATCGGAATAAGATTGATGAAAGTTTTGAGAGGATTTAACTTGAGTTGAATCGTGATTTATAATATATTAAATTGAAATTCGTTTAAAGATCTATAATTAATTATAAAGTTTATTCTTAATCATCCGATTTAAGATCTAAAAAATATCATTTGAAATATTTTCAAAGATTCGAAAGTTTTTTATTTTTTATTATTTTTTTCATCTTTTACCGAATTAGGATTTGAGTTTTGAGACTATTTAAACATCTGTTTAATTATTTTTGAGTTAGTTTTTTTTTATCAATAATATTTTATTTTTTTTTCTCCCAAAATAACATATTTTTTGGTAGGATCGGTGCGTGTCGCTAAAGAGGAGGTGAATATTGATTGTTCATTTCTTTCACGTTTTGTCGTGTTCTTTTCTACAGAGTTAGTACTACTGGCAGTGGAAATACAAATTAGCAATAATGAAAAGAACACTCGTGGATTTATTTGGTTCTCAATCCTCCAGGATCAGTACATCCAAGGTATAATCATGGGAGGCGTCCGCCCACTAGTGATCTCCTTTTCTAAATTTTTTGATGGCGAAGAAACTCGTCTTACCGTGCAAACACAAATAGAAATTAAGTACAAATGTATAATAATATAAATACAAGAAAATCAATTAGGTTGTCGTCGATTGGTCCGGAAGCTCCTGAGTGTCACGCATTCCTTCAGGCGCTTTCTCGATCGCACAAGTAGAGCCTTGTAGCTTTTCTTCGAGCATAGAGCATATGAGTAGTAGAAGAAGGGATAATACGAAGCCTCTGCTTGTCATTGCTTATATAAAGCGATTCCAGACACCCAAAGCCTGGCGTAATCCGATCCGAACTTGTTGCATGCCTTATCTTGACTTGATAAGTTATGATCCAGGCACCTGGATCTGATAGAGCGGATGCCTGGACGCTCCATGCGCCTATAAACTTCTATGTGCCTGGATTTTCAGGCGCCTAGATGGAGTAAGCCCAGGTCATCAAATGACTGCTTTTGCATCTCTTTGTTTTCTCAGTTTTGCTTCCAACTCCAAGTTCTTGCAAAACACACATACATACACAAATAGGCATCCTAGCCTACTCCTGTAAGTCTATCTAACCTACTAGGCTTACCTTTTGTTTGAGGTCAATTCCTCCAAGACTTTATCACCTAAGGTCTACTCCTTAGGATTTCACTTTGTAAAGCTTTCGGTTATCCTTGACCATCCGATCACCCTTGACCTGCTTGGACTTACCCTTGCTTAGCCTCCAATTAGGAGTAGTCACTCGGTAGAATTCTCACCACCTAAAGTTCACTCCCCTAGGATTTTTACTGCTTAGCTTCACTCACTAGGACTTTCATCTTCTGGCTTCACTCACCAGGGCTTAGCTTCACTTATTAGGATTTTCTCCTCCTGACTTCACTCACTAGAGCCTAACTACTTTCTCCTCCCGCTTCACTCACTAGGACTTTCATTTTCTGACTTTACTCACCAAGGCCTAGCTTCACTCATTAGGACTTTTTCCTCCTAGTTTCACTCACCAGGGTCTAGCTTCATTTACTAGGATTTTTCCTTGTCTAACCTCCATACTACGAGAAATGAAGGATTTACTGGCGACATAAAATGACTGGTAATCTTATTATTTTGGTAGATAATATGTGTTACCAACCAAAAACATTTGGTCGAGACTTGGCCGGTAATCCATTGACAGCAAATATATTCCCGATCATTTTTTTGGTTGATAATTATTTAAAAAATACTAACCAAACAAATGGTCGATAATCCATGAACGCCAAATATATTCTCCGACCATTTTTTTACTGATAATTATTTTAAAAAATATCAGCCAAACAAATGGTCAGTAATTATTTTAAAAAATAATGACCAAATATATATTTGGCCGATAATATTTTTTTTAAAAATATCAATCAAATATATTTTTAGCCGATAATTATTTTAAAAAATTACCAGTCAATATATATTTAGTTGATATTTTCAATTCAGTTACCTATCACACTATATTTTGCTACTAAATTAAAAAAATACTAAACCATTTATAAATTTCAAAATCCTAGTTAAATAATTGATAAAAAGGTGAATATTATAAATGATAGTAAATTATCTAAAAATGACAAAAGAGAATAATGTCAAATAACAGATAAAAATGTGTTAGAATAAAATATCTAAGTAGGGTTTCTAGAAGTATTTAGATTATTTTTTTTCTTCGTGGGTAGGAGTCGGCTCAAAGCGTCGCATGAGAAGCTGTTGCAATATTTTTTGTGTTTTGGCTTCTCATTGGATTGTCTTGGTTTCTCGTTGAGTTTGTGACTCTTGCATCATTTTCATTTCATGCTTCAATTTAGATATTTGATAATTATTTCTCACATAACATTCATCTCTTCTTGTATACTAAATGATGTATGAATAGTAAATGTTGAAGTCTTGTATGTATTTGGTGGTGGTTTGGGTCCCAATCCTAATCCACGAACATAACCAGATTTGCGAC
>JBBUKS010000060.1:2466066-2480503 GCA_038050645.1 Hedychium gardnerianum | reverse complement strand
TATTTAAGAGCATGAATATAATTTAAAAAATTAAATATATATATATATAATATAATTTTATAACATTTCAAATTTTATTTATTCATCAATCGATTTTAATTAAAATTGAGTTGATGGGAAAAAATGAGATGAACCAGCTTCTTCGACAACTTGTTAAGTAAACAAGACAAGAAGAGTACATCACCTTTTCCACTTTGTTAAGTAAACAAGAACAACATGCTATAATCTGGCTTGACAACATTAAGGTCAACCCCATGTCAGTGATATGAAATTTGCCTTTCTCGTACTGTTGTAGTTGGTCTATGCATATTCCAAGTTATCACAGTAGTATTTTCTATATCTTCTTGAGATAGTCAAACGCTCGTTGATATCAATACTTTAATATTCTTTATCTTTTTTTTAAGTATCAATACTATTCTCACGCGGAGACTATCAAAAGATGAGTCATCGATGAGTTGAAAATTTATTGACTAGATCATAGTTGAGCTGAGTGATCTTGTCAGTCGTCTGAGGTCTTGAAACCGATCGAAGAGATTCGTCGGTTTCCCATTCCAAGTAACCGATCGGAAGGTTTAGTCTGCGGGACGACGAGCGAACAAGATCCTTCTGTTCTCTCCGGTCGGGGATCTACACAGATCACAGAAAGAGAGACGGAGGGTTAAAGGAGAGCTCCAGGCGAGGAGCCTGGGGATCCTGCTCCGACGCTCAAGTCAGGTATGATCGCGCAGAGGTATTGAAACAGTAAGTAAAGGAGTTTCAGATTAGAAAAGAACCCCCTCTCCATAGTGACTCCCGTTTCTTTATATACTCCTCCGAAGTGTGTACGACCAGCATTAATGATGCGTACTGTTGAGGCATGGGTGAGCATGTTCTGGTCCGAAAGTATCGTCGTTCCTCGTACTTCAGAGGAGTGTCTGGGGTACAGTTGGGGATGTTCTGATCGTACTTGTTGAGGGGTGTTCTGATCGTACTGTTGAGGGGTGTTCTTGCCGTACTGTTGAGGGGTGTTCTGGTCGTACAGGTGGCGTCAGAGTCAGACCTCATAGGCATGTCAGAGACCTGGGCTAATGATAAGATCATTTCGGTCGACTATATTATATACCCGACCGGGAACATACTTCAACCGATCGGGGTTTGTAGCACACATCCGGTCGGATTACAGACCTGACCGAGAACCTACTTCAATCGATCGAGCTTCGTAGGGCGCGTCCGGTCGGATTAGAGGCCTGAGCGGGGATATATCTCAATCGATCGGGGTTTGCAGAACACATCCGGTCGGATTATGTACCCGACTGGGAACATACTTCAACCAATCGGGGTCGGTAAGGTGCCTTCGGTCGATAACATTATATACTCCGATTTAATTCCGGTCTGTGATCATGATTGCCCCTTACCGACCGGGGTGATGATAATTGTACCCGGTCGGCGAGTTGAGAGGTCCAACCGGATTTAGCTAATCTTGACTTTGATTACTCGCCGCATGGCATCTGTCCGTATTATCATGGGCCCGACTCAGCCACCCATATCAGCTAGATGTACAATGATGTTTACGAAGTCAATAGTTCGGTTTTGATATAGGGGAGTAAATCCAATTCCCAAATTGGGATGAAAACGAACACTCTGTGGTTAATTCAATGCCCAAATTCAACAAAGCACGCAGGGTGATCACAAAATTGGACCCAAACCCAAGTGAGAAAGAAAGCCGCAATGTAAATCAAATAACGGTCTCACAGAAAGACTGGCAAGCAACGCCAGCAGTTCCATGGTGAAAGCAGTAGAATCCCAACGGTTCCGCCATCCGGAAAGAGAAGATGAAATGTGCGGCTTACCGGAGGGGAAGCCGTTGAGGAGGCCGAGAAGGAAGAAGAGGAGTGCTAGAAGGGAAAAGACGACGAAGATGAGTACGGCCAGGGAGGAGGATCGCAGCCGCCGCTTCGACGATGTAGGAGTCGAGATCATCACGAAACCCTTCATTGCCCCAACCACCGACGCTGACGCTTCCCTTCTTCTTCTTCTTCTTCCAGTTCTCTTCCCTAGACTCTGCTACGAGCTTCTCGACGAAGCTCGGAAGAACGAAGGAAAACATCGAGTGGGAGAAGAGCGGAGAGGGTTCGATCGAAGCATTTTATTTATTTATTTATTCCCCTTTTTTTCCTTTTTCAAGTTAAATTACTTTTTTATTTCAAAGAAAATTTCTACTTCATCTTCATACGTATCATCTTTTTATTAAAGCATGTATTTTGAAAATAAAAGTAAACACTAGGTAAGGTTTAAATTGAAAGGAAAAAAAAACTGAATCAAATATCCAATTTTATTTGAGTTTAATTAATTTTAAAAATTGAATTATTCTCTTTGGATAATGAAATAAATGTACATCAAATTTTATTTTAAATAACTGAAAATTTATACAGAAATTTAAAAATATGATGATATTTTATGATTCCTTGCCAAACTTTCATGCTTTTTAGCATGAGATTTCGAGTCTCAAGTGAATTGTGCTCCATAAATATATAACAAAAACATAAGTCTAAAATTTGGAATACAAATGAAAGATTGCCTAGTTATGAGACACTGCGGATTGTAATCTGCAGTTTGCAGTTGATTTATATTCACTTTTTTTTATTCTTTATTTTCCTACCAATAATTATTCTATTTGTCATGAAATTTATTCCCTGACAATTACTTCAGAGTAAATAAGATAGAAGAAAAAAAAATCAAGGTAGTGTCTTTCTTTTACAAAATGTTATAGTGTTTTTGTCTAGAAAACAAATATCAAAAGGCAAGTGTTTTATTATAGATGCTTAGGGACCAACTATTATGCTTTCGCCCTTGTAAAAAAAATTAAATCAACTGATTAATTGATCTAATACGCACATTTAAACAATTTTAAACGTCCAATTTAATCATGACACCATCTTGGTATATTTAGGAGCAATCAAATTCCAAACTAAAAGTTGTCTTATTTGAATATTTGATTATTTGAATATTCTCAAATAATTAATAATAATAATAACTACTAATGAAAAGGACAATTTTTGGTGAATAATTAACAAGAATTAATTTTACAAACCTAAAATCGCGAAGATCAGGCGCCCCACACGGTGATACCCTCCATCATGTGCTTGAACTCGCCGAAATCCACCCGACCGTCGGCATCACTGTCGACGGAACCGATCATCTCCCGCACCCGCTCGATGTTGCGCCCCTCCGGAAGCCCCAGCTTGGCCAGCACCGACTGCAGCTCTGCCGCCGAGATGAACCCGTCGCCGTCCTCGTCGAACACCCGGAACGCCTCCCTCATCTCCTCCTCCACCGCCGCCAGATCCGATGGCTCGGTGGCGGATCCGCCGAAGAAGGCGTCGCCGAGCGCGCGGTGGAGGGCCTCGAAGTCCTCGAAGGCGAGGCCGGCGCGATCGGACGGGATGTAGGCGGAGAAGGAGGATCGGAGCTCGCCCGGGTCGGCTCCGAGGCCGAGGCGGTCGAGGGCGAAGGCGAGCTCCTCGATAGTGATCTCGCCGTCGCTGTTGTGGTCGAAAAGGTCGAAGACGCGGCGGAGGCGGAGGGTATTGAGGCTCTGGGTCCTGAGGCGGAAGGACGGCGACGGACGAACGAGTTCCGCTGCCGGAAGCGTCTGTTGGGCGGCCTCACCGACTTCTCCCATGAGCGACGATGGAAGAAGGGTGACGGCAAAGAATGGCTCAATGATTATAAAAGAATGGCTCATTAACAACATTAAATTTCTTTATAAAATAATAATTTAATAAATATAATAAAATTAGTAAGACTTTTCTTGAATTTATTTCCAGCAACCATCTCTTACAAAATTATTTCTACAAAAGATTCATATACTTTTCAAAGTGTAGCGTATGAAGTGGGAACATGTTGAATATGTAAACCTTTTGATCTCCCTGTCACTGCTAAAAGAAAGAAATCAAAGGAAGAGTCCTTTTGGCTCATGTGAAGAATATATTTTTTCTAGAATGAGAAAAATGACTCTCCTTTCACACGGAAGCCCTACCAAAAAACGACCTTTAGATCTTCCCAAAAGATAAATTTTGAACTATAACGCCATTTTGAAGATCGCTAACTCCTCACAAGTCACAAGTCACAAGTCAAAGAAATATATACTGTGCACATTTTACTGACAGTAATGTAAGAACATATATTTCTTTTCGTGTCGATGCCTTCAGATTTCTCTCACTTTGATAGTTATAGAATTTTGTGGAATCGATACACATGCAAATCGGTTCGGTTACAAATTGCTGCCGACATGAAGTGTTGTGTCACTGACAGTTGAAGCATTTTTCACGAAGCTTGGGTATGTTCATAAGCGTAAGTTGTTAATTTCTGAGGAGAGCAGGGAATTCCAGTGTATCCACAGATTTTGACCATGCTTAATTAGAACAACTGAAAGAATAAGCTGGTAGAGCCATCACTAAATGATCGGAGGTCTGAGGGTTTCACCAGCGCTCTGCACAATGGGCAAGTCCGTTCTCGCTCGAACCTGAAAAGAACAAATGCTGACAATATTTGATAGGCAGCTCACAGCAGCACCGTGGCATGAAAGTATATGGATGCTTGAAGATGAAAATAGTGCGTTCGAAAAGATAGCATCTCGCAGAAAGGGAAAGATTGATGAAAGAATTTACCATTCGGAGACGCAGTCCTCACAGAAAATATGTTTACAGCTAAGAAGAATAGGAGCAAGCATTTTCTCTTGACAAATGGCACAGAGATCACCGGCTGCGGTTACCTGCATTGATTTGGTATGCGGTGGATAAGAGAGTTTTATTTTCCTTTATTCTTTATAATTGGAATACTGGAGCAAGAACTATTACTATATCTACCAGTAGGAAAGCATACATAGTAGAAAGAAATTGAGACTAATCTAATGTTTTGTAATGAGCACCATTGACTTTTTAAAGAACGTTTAATTTCCAAATTCATTATCAACAATATGCACTAACCATTTATATTATAACTTTGTCGACTTATTGTCCAGTGGAGCGGAATTTGCCAATCCTTAAGAGAGAATGGCATATCAAACTAGCAAAAACATAAAAAGAGCAAAACGCTACAAACGAGAATAGTTTGTGAAGAACAAAGACAGGCCTTAGCCATCTTTGATATCCTTTTAATGAAGGATGATGTAGATGATGAAACCACAATGATACAAGTCGAGCAATTGTAAGACTTTCTAAGTGGTGAAGATATCGTGATTTTACCTGTTCAGTGGTTGCATATGACCCATAATGTACTTCTTTCCTCGATAGTGCCCTTAACACAGTCAAAAACGATCGAACCTGGCATCAAAGACTCAAAGTGTAAGGAAGGAACATTGCTCACAGTAGAAAAAATAAATTTATTATAGCATGCTAGAAAGTTTAGGTGGCCAGGACAGAAAATCAATAGTAGCAGTAAAGGGCAACTTCAGCCAGTTAGAACATCCAATAATAAGAACAAATAATTGCTAACTCAGAGAGAATAGAAGAACATACTTTCTCAACAACTGATGTCAGCTTGAAAGTAAGGTATAGCCCTGTAGTTATAGACGAAAAGAGGCTGCCATACTCCTTGTTCAGGAAGAACCTGTACCAAACAGGAGTTGGCAACAGAGCACGATACAAAAGAAGAAAGTATTCCACAACTGTCAACATTTGCCCCTGAGGAAGAGAAAAATGACAGGCAGTATGAACTTGTAGCTCACTACACTTTCTGCATTTACCAATCAAACAAACGGTTTCTAAAATCATTATGCAAAGTGCAAACACAAACTTAGAAAATTACAAAATCAAAACCCACAAACAACTCCTATCACGCATCTTTACACCACACTATGCATGGAAAGACAGCTAATCGATTTTACATCTTGCAGCTGATTCTGTTGATTGCAATAGATTCACAAAATAGATTAAGCCAGTGACGAGTCTGGATAACTATGAACAATGAGAAAGAACTGAGAATATTTTTTCCTACCTATTATTGTCTTACTTGTCTACCCAGCATGACTAAATGATCCCACTAAAGCCAATGAAACACCCTCAATTCTGAATGAGAAAATTAACAAGCCTAGATTGCCAAAGATGATCATCACAATATCATTGAACAGCTTAGGGAAAAAATGATAACATAATACTTTGCCCCATTTCAAATGTAATGCAACATAAGATACATTCTGCTATGCAAAACAAAATATTCCCTTTCAGTTTTGAACTAGAAAATTTTAACTTTATCAATTGCTCTAGTAGTACACTATTAAGTGCTTAAGACGCTCAGGATGATGAAAAGATAAAACTACCAAGGAGATTGAAATGCAAGAGAAGATGGCTAACCTGCTTGCGGTAATTGTGTCCTCTACCATTTTTGTAGTAGATCAACAAAATACACTTAACAACCATTGCTGCTTGGCGTACCATTGTATCTGAAACCATGCCCATATCAGAAGCTATGTATTGGATATTCTAGATGAAAACAAAATAAGATATGTTTATGATGTGGAAAAGTGTTCCAATGTAAATAGGTACCATTGACAATGATGATAAATAAGGCATGCCAAAATGGCAGGATTTCCTTTGGGGGAAGCATGACTAGTGGGTAAAGAAGGTTGTCGTTATTGTACCCCCAGTACACTCCAAATATATGAATAACAAACACTAGTGTGATTCCAACAAGCATAAAGAGTTTTCTATCATTCTGCAGAGCTCAAAACAAGAGCAGATAATCAGAAATACAGTGTACATGAGAAAAAAAGATAAACTGTTATAAAGAATATCCTAAGGTTGACAGATAGTGAACCTTTAAGGCAGTTTGCTTCCTCAAAATATCATTGGACTTAAACATCACTGCAGCAATCCAAATTGTGACAAAGAAACCTGATATATTCCATATTGAAGAAACATATCACACACTTAGAAAATAAAAATAGAGAGAATGAGAAAATCTTTCATAGTAAGCTTCTAGTCAAATGACATTGTGCTCGATTTATTTTGGGGTGAGTGAATAATCAATGGACTCAGATAAGTATCCAGATTAGCAAAAGCCCCAACCTAACTATATAACAGTGGAAAATTGAAACAACTACATCAAGAAAAGCTATCAAATAAAACTTAAATAGCCTAAATGTGAATCTGAGTACTCAAACTACTAGAGAGTGAATATATAATTCTTTACTTGGTTAAAAAAAATCAACTAATTATTTGGGATCAGTTCTATGGCTCTTTTCCCTAATTTTAACTCTATATAAATCTGCATTGCAAGTGATACCCAGGTCACTTAATTTTGTAGTTCGATAAATTCACATAAGAGCTAAAGTATTTTATCAGCATATGCACTGAACACACAGAATCCAATATCAATATTTGTAATAAACCATATCTACATGTTTCTTGTCCATACTCATACATCACATTTAATGAAAATGAGGGATTAGATTATATAACAGTGATTACATATATAAACAACTTTCACTTTATATTGCTAGACATATGGTTCAAAAGAATAGATTTTGCTTGTCTGTACCTTGCAAATGCTGTCTTATAAAGACTACCAAAAGCAACAAAGAGAACGGGAGAATCTGTTCTATCCACCTGGCCACCTGCTGTATATCGTATCTCTGGTGCAATGCGTCTCTATTATTACCTCCACTGGCGTTAGACTCACCGTCCGAGCTTCCACTATCAACAGGCGAGACAGATGCAGGCACAGAGGAAGATGACAAAGGCACTTCCCGTACCACATTATTACCCTCCCCATCTCCTCCCTGCGGCTGCCTCCCAATGGGGCCTCTAACCAATCCGCTAGAAATCCCAACATCAATGGAGCTTCCCTCTCTCTCTGACCCCGTTCTCAGACCCTCCGGGTCTCCGGCCCCAACAATCCGTATCGAAACCTCTCCGCCGTCGACCCCGGAAGCATCGATCCGACGGTGGCCATGACCTCGAGACCGGCCTCCGATTAATTCGTCGCTCCCCGCACGACTTCCTCTCGCCCGAAAGACCCCAAAAAGCTCCAGAGCCGCGGAGAGCCGCGCCTGGATGAAACGGGACGGCGAAAAGTGCACCCTGTACCTCCTCGACGACCCACCGGAGGCTTCTGTCGACTGGCTTCGGTGGTGATCGGAGCTTCCTCCGGAGGTTTCCATCATCAGAAACCGAAATTGAATCAGAATCAGGAAAATCAAACGCAGAAACAGCGACGAGGAACGGCGAAAGAAGGGAGCGCCAGCCAAACGATTGAACGAAGGAATCGAGAAATCGGATGCAGGCGGAGGAATTGGTGGAGAACCCTAGCGCATGGATCGAATTCGAAAGGGGCAGAAGGATGGAGACTTTTGACAGTAGGACCAGCGAAAAACGTAGAAGATAAAGACGAAGGGAAAGGCATATATTTGGGTATCGCGTTCTGACTCCGTAGTTGCTGTTGTAATTTCCTGTCAAGGTTTTAACAATAAGCATGTATTAAATTATTATTTTTTTGATAAAAATGGAGATATTTCAAAAAAAAATAAAAATACAAAACATAAATTGAGCAAAAGTGTCATTTTAGTAGCCCTCCAAATCGATTCATACTGTAGATAAATTATAAGAAATATTTATTCACTTTTATTCAGTAAAATATTTTATATATGTTTGAAATTAATCTAAAATTTATTAAAATAATTATTTATTCAAATACTAATTACATCAATTTATATTTTTTTAAAATTATATGGGACAAAAAAAAATGAATTTCATTTATTATCGAATCAATTGTGCAACTCGTAGGGTATAAATATAAAATATAAATAAAATTTAAGTGGCTTGTCGTATATTAAACTCCGTGTGATTGCTATTTTGTCCTTTTTTATTTTTTAACATTATTTAGCATTAATGAAGGCTCAAATGCCGGGAGGAAGTTCTGCAGCATAAATGCCGGTTACTTGTGTTCTAAGCTTCAGCAAATTATTACATTAGGCGAATAATGACAATTCATAAGTACAATTATTTATTGAAAACATATCGATCAAACAATAAGTTGATGTGATTGTTAAAAAAAAAAATAAGACTTATCTCACTTTATAATCGATTATATAAATTTTTTTAAAATTATTGGATACTATTTTCTTCTTATATCATTATTTATATTTAAATATATTTTTTACTTTATTATTATTGATAAAAAAATTATCTACTTCTTTTGATATACATATTTATCGAATATATCATTTAATTTTTTAAAAAATTGAACCGAGTTAATTTGAAAATTGAATTAGCCATCAGATGGCCCCATCGGACCTATTTTGCCAAATTGAATTGAATTAGGCAGAAAGCCAATTTGCCAAGAGTTCCCATCAGAAAAAATCAACTTGACTTTGGATTCTCAATTTAGTCGTTGGATCGGTTAGTCAGGTTCAACTTTCAAATCACTCTCGCAAGTTTTTGACTTTTGTCATCGAAGGGGTTGAAAAGTCAACTTAGATAAACGAACCTCCATTATTTTTTTTTAATGCTATTGTTAAGATAATACACAACACCACCCAAATTAGACGGCAATTCGTGCTAATACTTAAACAACATAATACTATATAAAACAATATAAAATTAGTTATGCATTTTTAAATAAGAAAACAGCAAGAGAGGAAATTGATTCTACGTAGAATCATTGCGTTGCATAGAGTGGCTGAAAGATAATTTCCATAATCGCCAAGTGCAAAGTATAACATGCACAAAAGCACAATCATCTTCTGTAGATTAAGGCCAGTGAAAGAAAATAAAAATACTACCAATCTCAAGTAATTAAGGCCAAACAAACTAGCCGTTCTTGATTCAACTAAGTAACAATTGAAAATTAAACTTTCTTTCCTAGTCCAACTCATTAAGAGGCAAAGTAAACCGAAGTGTTATGAGTCTATGCCAATAGCAAGTTGAGAAAAAATTATTACATCTACTTGGGAATGTGAAACGCGTTTAAATGCAGGGAGGTGTTCCAATATAGCTTTTCTTAAATGCATGAGTAGAATACACCCAACATACTTCATAAATGATCTGCTAACTAACCCATTCTAAATAGATCAAAATACAAAATTGACTCAAATTTGAAAGATTTAATGGCCAGTTAGCGTTCAATTTCAATGTGACCTTGAACCACTAATAAGAGAAAATGGTAGTAAGGTTCCAAGTGAAGTGTGCTACAATTCACAGAGATAAGAAAAAGTTAACAAGTAGATACGTAAAACATATTAAGTGAGAGCCTGGAAGTATACACAATTACCTTCTTACAAAGCCAAATAAAGATTCCTCCAGCTAAAATCCCTAAAACGACTCAATTTCCACCGCCATAGTTCTCCCTCTTCTTTTAGATCAAAGCTTGCAGCAAGCATCACTCCAGCAGCAAAACCGCAACAGGTACCTGCATATTGTGGTGCCAGTTCTATGAAGTAAAAAGGAACTGCAAGCAAACCAGTTGCTGCAGCCATGGCAAGTGTAAGCCATCCCACAGTTGAGACTGAAAACTCTAGCACTGCCAACTCTTCTGTAACTAAGCCCTTGAAAATGGTCTTCAATGCTATCAAATTCAGCTACTTTACCAGCTCCATCAACAACCATGCTTTCTAGGGTTCTCTGTGGAGTTGTTCTAGTTCTTTTGTGCAGTTATCTTCTCAGATTCAACATGACAAGGAGCACTAAGAAAAACTAAAACAATTGAAAAGAAAAGGATGCCATCTTTTACAAGGTCTCAGTATCAACCAACTCAAGCTGCTCCGGCCTGACATTTTAAGCACTAAACAATTCAAATTTCTCTACTTAATATGACAATGTGTGACATCCATCTGATCCAATTCGATCTACTAATCGAATGTAGAACACTTCTCCATTTTCAACAAGTCTGTCTATGTCTTGAATCAGTGAAAGCCTCCCAACATATATGACAGAGCTTCTCGTCGTCTGAATATCCATACAATTAATTCATTTGCTTATCCTCCGAGAGTTAGATAACAATGGCGACCCCCTCCCTACTGAAGTATTCTGTTCAATAGATCATAATTTAAACATACGACAGTTAAGTGGGTTGGCACACAGAAAATTGCAACTACAACAAAAGATTGTATCATTTCCAAAAGCTACAACGTAAAGGACAAGTTTTTAAATCCAGCTCAACCGATCGATTAGAAGAAAAATGGAAACGCAATTTGTAAACAGGATGCAAAGATCTGTCAATCCTGACAATAACTAATCATCACGGATAAACACTATATCCAACTTTTTTTAAAGGAATTTTGCAATGAAATGAACAGCAAAAGTCATTTGAAGTGAAGTGAATGCAAACCCTGCGGATAACGCAATTTACAATTCGAGGAACCCTAATTCCAATTGTCCCGGCGAGCAAATAAAACGGGGAATCCAGGGAAGGGCACAATACCTAAACGGAAACTCCAATTAAAATCTAAAGCAATGACACTCGATAAACCCCCACTGACCATCACGTAGTTCATTCTCCGCAATGACTTGGAATCGACGCGAAGGGGGGCTTCGAGTCGGAGGACTGACCTCCGATTCCAAATCCGGCGATTCAGGTTGGTCAATTGCTGGTCGGAAGGCGACAGTATAGCAGATTTGTGCAATGGGAGTTCGATCGGGTGGGAGAAGAGCGTCGTCGGAAACAACACCCACAAACAGCGGGTGGGTCGTGGCGGAGCCGCCCTCGGATTTGGTGAGCGAGCGGAGAAAATGAATTTTACATTTTACTGCTCATAATTCAAAATATTACAATATTTACACAAATAATTTAATAGTTAATAAAAAACACTTGTATAAATATGTTTGAAACTATTCTTCTATCCCTTCTTCTTTTTTTTTTTTGTCTATTATTAATACTAAATTTAAATATAATAATGAAATCAATTTTTAAAATTTTATATTAAAAAATTCACAGCCGTCCAATTAGGCGGCTCGGCGGAAATTTCTAGAGACGTCCACGAATCAGTCTGCGGCTGGTGTCGCATATTCGACGTTGCTTTTAGTTACCCGAATGTACCCAACATCCACGTTGGCTAAGTAGGTAGACCCCACAGAGGTATGCCCTGCGGATCACGACGCTGCACCGGTAACTTGTCAGAACACGTCTTTCATCTCGCCCGTCCATCTGCGCGGCTCTAATTGGAAACAACAGCTGGCGGTACCGTCACCGAGTGGTGTTCTTATCCATTGGAAGCGCTATAAAAGCGACCCCAATCTCCCTCAATCTCCACGCCATCAGATCAAAACTAAACTCTGTTTTTTGATCGTCTTCTCTTTGATAAAGCATAAGGTATGCTTCTCATATTTCCCTCATATTTTTTTCTTTCTTCCTTTTCATCTTCTGGTGTGGTCATTGATTGGTTTTTTGGATTCGTAGGGTTTTATTGTTCGTTATGGTTGCAAATTGATTCTTGAATTGAGTTTTTTTTTTCGATTCTGTTGCGGAAAGTTGTTTGCAAGATTGTTATGCTCGGATAGCTGGATCCTTTTCTGGTTTGCAATAGATTGCTTTCGTTTGTCCCTTTTTTGTAGATTGTTTTATCGCTTTGATTGATTCAAATCATGTATTCTGGTCGGTTGTCTTATTCTTCCTTATAATTGATTCAGATGCAGATCTTCGTTAAAACTCTCACTGGCAAGACAATCACCCTTGAGGTTGAGTCTTCCGATACCATCGACAATGTAAAAGCCAAGATCCAGGACAAGGAGGGGATCCCCCCTGACCAACAAAGATTAATCTTTGCTGGCAAGCAACTCGAGGACGGCAGAACCCTTGCCGATTACAACATCCAGAAAGAGTCCACCCTACACCTTGTGCTCCGTCTCCGCGGTGGCATGCAGATCTTTGTCAAGACCCTGACCGGCAAGACCATCACACTTGAGGTGGAATCCTCTGACACCATTGACAACGTCAAAGCCAAGATCCAGGACAAGGAGGGAATTCCCCCCGACCAGCAAAGGTTGATCTTTGCCGGGAAGCAACTTGAGGACGGCCGCACCCTCGCCGACTACAACATCCAGAAAGAATCTACCCTTCACCTTGTGCTCCGTCTCCGAGGCGGCATGCAGATCTTCGTCAAGACCTTGACCGGCAAAACCATCACTCTCGAGGTGGAGAGCTCCGACACAATCGACAACGTCAAAGCTAAGATTCAAGATAAGGAGGGCATTCCTCCAGACCAGCAAAGGTTGATCTTTGCCGGCAAGCAGCTGGAGGACGGCCGCACTTTGGCCGACTACAACATCCAGAAGGAATCTACCCTTCACCTTGTGCTCCGTCTCCGTGGTGGCATGCAGATCTTTGTGAAAACCTTGACCGGCAAGACCATCACTCTCGAGGTGGAGAGCTCGGATACCATCGACAACGTGAAGGCTAAGATCCAGGACAAGGAAGGAATTCCCCCCGACCAGCAAAGGCTGATCTTTGCTGGAAAGCAGCTTGAAGATGGTCGCACCCTGGCCGATTACAACATCCAGAAGGAGTCCACCCTTCACCTGGTGTTGAGGTTGAGGGGAGGGATGCAAATCTTCGTCAAGACCCTCACCGGCAAGACCATTACTTTGGAGGTGGAGAGCTCGGACACGATCGATAACGTGAAGGCGAAAATTCAGGACAAAGAGGGGATCCCGCCGGACCAGCAGAGGCTCATATTTGCAGGGAAGCAGCTGGAAGATGGCCGTACCCTCGCTGACTACAATATCCAGAAGGAGTCTACCCTTCATCTGGTTCTCCGCCTCCGTGGGGGTCAGTGAACACTTGCTTGGCTGCGTATTCTGGTCCGAAGTCATGGTGTCCAGTTCGAGTCCTGTTGTTTCGCATTAATAACGAAGTATGTGTTCGAGTCCTAAGAACCTTGAAACCTCGAGGCATGACGCTGTTGTTTGCCTCGTCTTTGTTTGTTTCGTAGTCTGGTTGAATGTTAAACACTTTCATCGTGTTATAGTGTCTAAAATGCAGTCCTGAATTAAGTATGTCTTTTTTGAAATTCTTGTTCTCATGATCTCCAATTTTGGCTTTTGGGATTTATGTTGCTCCTATATTTGTGATGTTACTCCATGTTTTCATGAGCATTCTCAATCAAATTGTGGTTTTTGTTAATACAAGATTATACATATTAGAGCATTCATATTAGATTTCTTAAACAAAATTTAAAATAAAAAAATCATTTTGGTTGTTATGTGGTTAAACTATAGGCAAAGTTATTATCAAACTTCAACAAATCTCATGTGTATAGCAATCATCTCTAAACTAAAAAAGTATCTGCATATGTATAAAAGTTAAAAAAAGTTTTATTGACCATAAGAATGAGTAAAAAGTACCTCCAACAGCTTTCCTTCGTGAATAACTGTTCATATACAGCCAGAGATTCACTTGTTGGAGGTTTCTTGTCAACAGATTTGCCTTGAACTATGCCACAGAATAACACTTGGTATCAGAATGA
>JBBUKS010000060.1:2439246-2464198 GCA_038050645.1 Hedychium gardnerianum | reverse complement strand
TCATCATTGATTAGTTAGATACACAGTTAGAGCGAAACATTAAATTTTTCAATGGTTTCCAATTTTGTATCATTCTTTGAAAATAGGACATATTTTCATAGAAAACTATTTTTCCATGATAGTACTTGACATAAGTAATGTCTACATAAAATTTCATAATTTTTAGAAAATCGTAGAATTATTTATGGGTTTCTAAAATTAAGTCTGAAATTGGTTCTGAAAAATCAGAAATACCAAGTGTTACCAATCAATTGGTACATGTCGTAATCGATTGGAAGATGAAACCAATCGATTAACCCTGTTTTGTTCAGCACAGAATGATGTTGAATCGATTACTCCGATCGATTCAACCACTCCAATCGATTGATGTCAATTACCAATCAATTGAAAAATGCTGATTTTGGCTGAAATGAGTTTGTTTCAGTCGGTTAAGCCACCTTTAAGTGATTTAACTATTCTTAACCTTATGAAATGCTTGGAAGGGTAATTTTTTTTTTTGATGAAAATGAGAAAGGAATGATTAAAGGAGACTAATTTAGAGTTAAGGAGAAGGTTTGTATTCAAGGTTAAATCTTTAACTTTATGACTTCGATTTTGGGGTTTTCTAAAGGTTTAGGAACTCCAAATCATTGTTGGTGCAATGATAGAAGTTGGAGCTGCTTTGAGGGGGAGGCTATCCTTAAAGGCATGATTTGGGTAATTAAAGGAGTTATTTTGAAGGATAATGGTTGAATGTTCAAGGTTGAGCATTGGAAACAATAGAAGGTATGGGACTTTCATTGGATGTTTGGAGGTTAAAGAGGAATGAATCTTGAGATAAGATTTTTGATGTATGTCAAAGGAGGAGAATGTAGGGTTTAAGTTAGGAAATTATATTCATGCTTTGGCATGGAATGAAGATGGAAGTTGGGCTTATGAGTTAGCTTTACTTAAATACATTGTCAAATATATATAAAAAAAAGGAGATTGTTGGAACAATCGTCCTCGGGTCAAAGTTGACTAAGCTCGAGTTGGTTCGAGCTTGAGTTTCGATGTTTGACAATATGTTAGAGAGAAGTCAAGTAGGTCAAGGGATGACCAGATACTTGACTTGGGAAAGTCCTAACTGGAGGTTAGGTAAGTAAAAGTCCTAACTGGAGGTTAGGCAATGGAAAGTTCTAACTAGCGGTTAAGCAATGAAAGTCCTGGCTGGGCTAGGCGAGCGGAAGTCCTAACTAGAGGTTAGGCAAGCGGAAATCCTAACTGGAGGTTAGGCAGGTGAGAAGTTTACGGAGTGACTAGTCCTAACTGAGGTTAAGCAGAGGGAAGTCCAAGTAGGTTCAGGAGGACCAAACACTTGGCATGAGTGAGGAAGTCCTAGTAGGTCAAGGGTGACCAGACGTTAGGCAACAATGAAGTCGTCAAGGTTGACCAGATGCTAGGCAACAAGAAAGTCCCAATAGGTCAAGGTTGACTAGATATTGGGCAACGGAAAGTCTCCATAGGTCACGGATGACTAGATGTTGGGCAGAATAAGTCCTTGTTGGTTGAGGTCAATTAGATATCAGGCAAGACTCAAATTCGGGTTTGAAAAGGCTAAATTTAATGATTGGTAGGAAGTGTCAATCGATTGGTAAAGCCTAAACCCGAAATCCGAGTGTTAGGGTTGGGCAATCGATGGGTGGAATAGCCAATTGATTGACAGAAGCTTGGTGAATTGATTGAAGCAATCGATTCAGCCTGAGCAAAATCGCAAGGGATCAGAAGGTCGTGAAATCGATTAAAGCAATCGATTAAGGCTAAGTCAATCGATTAGGGTAATCGATTGGGAGCTTTTTCGCGACAGCACAGAAGGTGCTGGAATCGATTAAGGCAATCAATTGGCTGTATTTTCGCGAAGCACGGTAGGTTGTTGAATCGATTAGCCTAATCTATTCAGCATCGCCAATCGATTGAGGCAATCGATTGGGAGTTTTTTCGCGAAAGAACAGAAAGCCTCAGGATCGATTGAGGCAATCGATTACAGGCTAACTAATCGATTGGTATAGCTAACTAATCGATTGGTATATAAAAGAGCCGTTTTGTAGGTTTTGAACGGTCGATCTGACGTGGCAATCAATTGAGGGTAAGACCAATCGATTGAGAGGCGTAAATTAGTCCGAAGGCAACCCTAGAAAAGGGGGTTCGTGGAGCTTTTGACAACACCAGTTCTTGGGGAGTCTTGGAGCAAAGTGTTGTTGTATTTCCATCTACCAAGAGGCAATCCAAAGCAAGAAAAGATCAAGCAACGCAAGGTTCATAATTATAAAGTCGTTTTTCGATTTCATTTGTATTTGCGTTCTTGTTTTCTTGGTGTTCTCGAGTTTGTACGAGACTTCTCCGCCTCCGAAAAGTTTCCGAGAAAGAGTCATTCATAGTGAAGCTGTGAATGTGAGGAGCGGACCCTTGGATTAGTCACCTCAAGGAGGTGGATATCAAGTAAAATCTCGGAGTTAGTATTGTGGAGTCTTCGCTTTAAGTTTCCGCTGCAACATCAAGATTGAAGAAGCGAACAAAACTATTCACCCACCCCCCTCTAGCTTACCAAGTGTCCTAACAACCTCAACAGCTATGCTTGGTGGGAATATTGCTATATGGATTCTGTGAGTAGAAATAGAACATCATTTGATCACTCTGGTTTACCATTGCCTTATCCTTGGATATTATTTTTTTTAGTACAATGTTGTTGACAAGTTTCTGTGCAGTGGAGTGTTTAAAGGAGGCAATATTGGAAAGGAATAAGTATAAGAACGAGAAATG
The DNA here is from genome assembly GCA_038050645.1 of Hedychium gardnerianum. Classification (NCBI taxonomy): domain Eukaryota; kingdom Viridiplantae; phylum Streptophyta; class Magnoliopsida; order Zingiberales; family Zingiberaceae; genus Hedychium; species Hedychium gardnerianum. The sequence continues at coordinate 2,461,420 of JBBUKS010000060.1, read as the reverse complement.
TTTATTTTGGAAAAGAAAAAAACATTTTCAACTATGTTGCACAAATCCATATTTAAATTCTGTGTCACCCTCCTTGCAGTTATCTTTTCAGAGGAGAAATACTGATCATTTCCTTTTAGAGTTGGGTATTCATCAAACTGACATTTAAGGAATTGAAAACAATCTTTAAAAAAAATGGCATCACGCTTCCAAGGTTTTACCAAATTAACAGTTATTTGTTATTTGAATGGTTGTTTAGATTATGCAGGCATCGTGAGATGGAAATATATCAAGAATTATCTTTCTAAGTTCATCATTACTTTTGAATTGTAATGAATGTATTTTTATGTCAATGTGCTTACAATATTGATGCAGATTTAATGGTGATATTTTATAACATTATTCCAATGAAACATAAGTATCAATATCACATTCAAAATCAATTTTCAATCTCAAACCAAAATCCCTTTTTTCTTGTCTCACTGGTGAATTAGGCAGTTACTAGAAACGCTAAGCAAGCATAAAAAGGAGCCAATCGAACAGGAAAGGCACAGACAACATGTAACTACAGGAAAAAAAAACCTTTTGAAGAATCATTTGCCTGAGACTTCTTCACAGACGGACCATAATCTTATTAGAAAGAATGCTAGAAGCTAGCAAGAAACTCTTCATTTTCCAATGTAGCATATCGGATTCGTAGTAAAACAGGAAGGTAATGCAACTTGATCTTAAAAAAAATACTTTTTGGTACCAACCTTCTATAAACAACCGACGGCGGCCTCCCAAAAAAATTCAAGAACACAGTTTGCAAATGAGGGCTCGAGAGCCACGGACTCGCCAAGTACCTGAAACCAATCACAATGAGTATCGACCGCCCTTAAACCAATCCAACCCTGAGCAGCAAGCACAGTCGATCGAGGAGAGAACCAATTGAGCGGCGGCAAGCTCACCTCCCGTGAAGGATTCGACACTTTGAGACGACCCCTTCGTAAATCTTGGACCTGGGATTGAAGGTTAGAACCACCGGGTCCCCCCGGAACCCCCGAAAGAGGTCACCCAAGACGTGGATCTCGAGGAAGTTGTAGAGAAAGACTACAAGAAAGAGGAGGGCGGTGGCAAGAAAGTGTGCCATCGGAACCATGGAGGCAGCCTGGAAGAGGAGTCCGACGGCTGATAATCCGTCGGAGCATGCGGAAGACGCCATGGCATCCGACGATCCGTTCGAGGGAGAGAGGAACGAGGACAGAGCGGTCGACATGGGAGGCAGCGATCGCGGACGAACCGAATGGCTCGTTTTCGTCGGTAATATATATATAATTTACTGATTTCGTTGGTCTCTACTCTCTAGAGCTTTGTGGGACCCACTTGTAAGCGAGGTTATGTGCCACGCGGCAGTATTCTAGTCGTCGTGAGAATTAGCAGTTTGCTCCTTCGGAGCGAATCCCTTTCCGGTGGTGGTTGGATGGCGAGAGAGCGAATTGGTTAACTACTTTGGGTGGATGGCGAAAATTATTGACTCCAGTTTTTTTTTTTGTTGTTGCAAAAGTTGATCGATCTTTTTTTTTCAATGAAGATATACTTTACAAATTTGGTGGAATTCTGTCCAAGCTTACCACAATCCACCTTGATTCAGTAAACATGCTTGGAGAAACCGGGGCCAAACTGCAAGAAAATTTATAGATTTGTATTTTGATAATTAGAGTAAATTAGACTGATCGAGAATATAAAAAAAAATATTTCAAATAAAAATTTATAGATGAAATGTTATTTTAAGATATATATTTTTTTTAAAAGTGGGACGATAAGGATAATAACGAGCACCTCTCATCCCTCGCCGAGGTTTCCTTCTCCATCCCATCGCGGTTCTCAAGTTCAGGTTGCTTCTCCGATAAATAGTTCTATCTTTTTGTGTGCTGTTTCTTTGTCCATGCCTAATTATTAGTTCTCCAGGTTTCTGCGTCATTTATTTTAATTGACCTCGGTTCCGTTCTTTTTTTTTTCTTTCTTTCTTTTCTTAAAAAAAAACATTGAACGAGTGTTCCAGGTCATTCACTAATTTGTTGCATATAGAAAAAGCTGAAAAATTATACAAAGATGTCCCAATCCTGTGAACATACAAGGCAGTAACTGCTTACAAAGACGCAAACAATCCACCGGATCAAACATAGTAAAACCACAACCACCACTTCAGTGAGGTTACAAAAATTTTCTTGCAGGCATGTTTACTGAATCAAGGTGGATTGTGGTCAGCTTGGACAGAATTCCACCAAATTTGTTCCATTCTTTTTTATTATCTGATTTAAGATGCTTGAGTTATTTCAAAGTTTTTGGTGCATGTGTTCTTGGTGCAGCAGTTAATAGTTTAATTATTATTGTTTTTATTTGTTTTTCTAAATCGAAGTGATTTTTTCCCTTGAAGATCCCAAATGTGGACTGTATGGGTGCAGTAGTTTGATCATGAATCTGAGACCAATTGCCCCATCAGGGTTGTTTCAAGCGTTGAATCAGCACACTGGTTCTTAAATTGAAGTGTTTGTTATTTATTTAGTCGAGATCAGATGTCAGGGATTATATTAATCCACTGAAAAATCTATATGAGATATTGGATTAGTACAGTAACTGGAGACACATGTCTTGGGAAATTTAGAAGTTCTTCATGATTCAACCAACTGACTTTTTATGCTATTTTTCTTTTTTTGTTGTTCATTTATTACCATGTTTTTTCGTCATTTATCGTTTTATGCATGTAAATATTCAACATAGGTTGTTTAATAGTTGAAGTTTCTATCTAGAACAATCTGGAGTTCTAGATAGAAATAATTTGCCATAATCATGATTTAATGAAGTGGAAAAGGCTTGTACTTTCCAGTATGGGAGTAGAATCCATTTTCTATATGGATTCTATAATTTCAATATCAATTTACATTTCCATTTGAAAGCTTATTTCTTGTTAACATGTTAGCAGATTGTGTTGTTTTCATTTCAGGTGAAGAAGCACATCGAACAAGGGCAAGAACATGAGGGTGGAATCTTTTCAATTGAAGCTCCCCTTCATGTTTCCAATGTCCAGGTGCTTGACCCAGATAATGGGTACAATCTCTTCAATATTCCCTCATCAGCTTGATTTTGTGTTGAATTTCCAAATTTGGTTACTCTAAAAGATAAAATTGTCGCTCATGCAAGAAGCCATGTAAGGTCGGGTATAAATATCTGGATGATGGAAGCACGGGTCTCTAGAGGGCTTGCTTCATCTGGAGCTATAATTCCTCACCCTGAGATACGAAAAGAAAGGAGAAAACCAAGACCTTGCTTTGGTACATTTAGTTTTACTTGATTGCTAAAGTTATTTTCTTAAATTCAGCTGTTTACATGCATCCATTGGTCGTTGCGCTAATTGTTTGTCATATCAGTTGAGAGGAATAAAACATTGAATTGTTATTTTTTAAAGGTGAACCATCACATCATATTTATATGACAACCATAACACCCTATAACTCATATACCTAAAGTGGAACTAGACCCACAACATATAGAGTAATGAACTTAATAACTCTTACACCCTTCTTCTAGTTGGAAAATAGATATTCTCTAATGTCTAGCTTGTACATGAACTAGAAAAAAAAATACAAAAGAAGAAAAGTATGAAACCAAGGCACATGCAATAAAGAATGATACAATTCTTGTGATGGTTGAGAAGTTTGATGTCGTGATGCTTATCACTGAAGGCCGGACTGAAGTTGAGATATCTTCGGTTGATAAATCTTCAAAAGACAGTCGGTGATGATTTTGAAGGATTCAATATAATCTATGTTAAGTTTGCAAAGATGTGACTGACAACTTCTGACAGTTTGTTGAGTGAAAGATAGATTAAGATTCTTGCATCTATGTGTGAGATGAGTAAACAAAGTCGTTTTCATATCTAACAAAGTTAGCATCCATCCAATACGATCAATGTGGGTAATCTATATAATGTAACAATCTCTTTAAAGAACAATGTAGCTATATGAGGGTTAATCGGGCAATGGTGCAGTAGTTAGGCCCTCCAAGTGATTAACCAGGCATTTAAGATCGAATCCCAGCTGCAGCGCATTGCAGGGATTTTCCTCCAGTGGGACGACAATCCTAAGAATGTTGGCCGCTTGGATGGGCCTCTGCGAGAGCTTCCCGATTTACCCTGGTGGCCGGTGGGAAACTTCCATGAGGCCGGGCCAGTCACCTCCAGGATTAGTCAGTTCGAAGAGTTGGATACTTATATTACCAAAAAAAATGTAGCTATATGAGATGCATCATCGGTCTTCTTGTGGCGAATGAAATGTGCCATTTTATAAAACCTATCTACAACAACTAAGATGTAGTGAAGACTTCGATTGGCTTGAAGTAAGTCTGAGATAGAATCATACTGATGTCTTTCCATGGTTTATCAAACTAGAAATCTTTTTTCTCTTTATATCCCCTACAACCATCAAATATCCTCTCTCAGCTTCCTTCATTTAATCCTAGTCAAAAAAAATTTAAATAAATTTTGGATCATGACAGGTTAAAAAAATAGGCTGTGTCGCACACCTCCATCAGTTCGGGCAGGTGATCAACTGAATATTGGTTGGTGCATTCAGAGCTGGAACACCATTATGTAGTTTTTTTTCCATGTATCATCTGAATGCTAACAAATTTGTATTCAAAGTTGATATACACTCACAAGGAACGTACTTCACTTTATTATGGTTGCAGTGGTCTTTGCTATAAAAATTTTGTACTGATTATGATCGAATGTTGTATTGGCCCACGAAGTTGTATTTGGTTGCACAAGGATACAAACTAGGCAGTTTTTCAAATATTGTGTCTGCTTCTCTTTCCATGTCTACTGTTAACTGTTTGTGAAATTTTTGACTCTTAACTTCAACTGTCAGTGGCATCTTTAGGAGATGATCCAATTAGTGAATGGATTCTGACAGAAGGGAAAGCCACACAAATTACAAGAATCAGTCCCATTGGTGGAGGCTGTATAAATCATGCAAACCGTTATGCAACTGATTCTGGTTCCTTCTTTGTGAAGACAAACAGGCACGACAAAGTTGAAATGGTTCTTTTATCATGTGCATATCCTGTGCTCATTTGCTTGGCCATTGACAATTGTGTAGTGACATATATCAGAAACATAACTATCAGTGTAGTAACGAAATGTATTACAACATCATCCGGTCTCTATTTATGTTTTTTTTAACAGAACAATTGGACCATCAATGTTTGAAGGAGAGGCTCTTGGTTTAAATGCAATGTACGCCACTCAATCAATTCGAGTTCCCAAGCCATATAAGGTAGTGTGCCTTTTTATATATTCTACCATAGCAATTTTTGAAATACCTTGGTGTGTAATATAAACCTCTTTTAATATGTAGGTGGGACCTTTACCGACAGGAGGTTCCTATATAATCATGGAATTTATTGAATTTGGATCTTCCAGAGGGAATCAGGTTACATTGTTGTAATCTATTCTTCACAATAATACTTTCTTTTCCATCCCTGTTAACCAAATACCTTTTCTCAGTCAGTTTTAGGAAGAAAGCTTGCAGAAATGCATAAAGCTGCAAAGTCTAGCAAGGGCTTTGGTTTCGATGTCGACAACACTATTGGCAGGTGAAAGCTTCCAGAATAAAACATATTTCCTTTTCACCTTTTAATCATATTGAATGAACTAAACTTTCTCATGTACCAATTTATATGGTTGCCAGGGACCAACTGCTTCCTCTAGATGTAAAAAGAACAAAGAAAAAAATTGCCTTTCTGATATGGAATTTATTTTCAGTTGCTCTTTGTAACTTACTTCCCTATCATAAGGACACTTAGTTTTCTGATTTAAGCTGTTTTGGTGCAGCACTCCCCAGATAAATAATTGGTGTTCAGATTGGCTTGAGTTCTTTGCTGACTATAGATTGGGCTACCAACTAAAGTTAGCACTAGACCAGTATAGGGACTCGACAATATATGAAAAAGGTAGGTCCAGTGCTTGAAACAATATTTTAGCATTTCTTTTGTTGCTTGAAACTATTTCCAATTGATAGTTAGCATCATCATCATTATCATAAAGCCAGTTTGAGTCACACATATTTGGGGTCATCAGCTATATGGATCTTATTTTGAAATTTGCTTTTCATTACATTAATTAGAGTTTTCTTTGATCTTCCTTCACCCCTTTCATCTTCAAACTCTTATTAATTTTACTCAGGTAACTATTATAGAAAAGTCTTGCTGTTTGAATGTACAAATATTTGTATGACCTTCGGTTTCTATGTTTGTCTTTCTACACAAAACAAGATTCAATTAAACTAGATGGGAACAAAAATACTGTCTAAAACATGTACACCCATCGGTGAGGGATTACTTGTTATTATACTTTGTCTAATTACTGTTTCATTTTTTCCTTCTCATAAAACAGGCCAGAAATTAGCTAAGAATCTCCAACCACTTTTCGAAGGAGTTGTCATTGAGCCATGCTTACTTCATGGAGACCTATGGAGCGGCAATATCAGCACTGATAGTAATGGTGATCCTGTGATATTGGATCCAGCTTGTTACTGTGAGTCATTGTCAAACGGCTAACATTTGCAAATTTTTATAGGAAAAATCTTAAGTAAAATCTGAGGTTAAATAATCTTTACTGAAATCATATAACTACCATCTTTATTTGTACAGATGGTCATAATGAGGCAGAATTTGGGATGTCATGGTGTGCTGGATTTGGAGGATCCTTTTATTCTTCATACTTTGAGGTAACTATTTCTTGAAGGAAAATATTCATGTTAGGCGCGAGTCGATCACAAACCAGTGAATTCTCCATCAAATTAAACTTATTTATCAAGTCCCTCAATTCTTCTCTCTCTCTCTTTGTTAGAAAATCTCTTAACTGCTTGGTGCATATTCATTCAGGTGATGCCAAAACAGCCAGGCTTTGAGAGGAGGAGGGATCTGTATATGCTCTACCATTATCTGAATCACTACAATCTATTTGGTTCAGGCTACAGGTCTTCTGCCCTGTCTATCATAGAGGACTACTTAAGGATGTTGAAGGTGTAAATCCTACAATTCAACACTGTGTTCATGCCTGGAATTCAAGTTGTACAACTTAATTTCTAAATTGTCCTGCGGTTTACAAATTTGTTTTTTGATGTACATATTAATCATATATATATTAGCACAATGCCTTATGTACTGCCAAATCAGGTGGATGCAAAATTAGTTTTTTGATCAACGGAATCATTTACTTCAGCAAGAATTAACAAATAGATGGCATTTTTGATTGACCATGGTTTGAAATTCTTAGCTTACATTCGAGCACGCTCCATTGCGCAGAACAGTAACCACAGTTAGAATTCTTATATCGAAACATGTGAAATGTCAGATTGTTTGAGATCTCTAATTCACCCACAATTATTATTGAATAAATAAAAGGTGAAATTGAAATTTCACACATGTGAACTCGCATACCTTATCAGATTGTAGGCACATGAATAGTGTTCTTATTATCATTTTAATAATTTAAGTGTTTAGACTTTATTAATTTTGAAGATGGATGATTCTTTTTATTCATTGAATAAATTTAAAGAATAATTTATGCACACAATAGTAATTTTTACGGACTGTGATGTAATGATAAAATGCTTTTGTAATTAATTGATGTACATAAGACTAATTTTTAAAGTCTCTAGGTTATGATACAATGATAAAATATTTTTGTAATTAATCAAGCAATGAAGGTGATGTTTGGTTGATGGAGAAGAGAAATCATGTGTGTGAGAGGAGGTGCAGTTAAGGTTGTAAATAAATTAAACATTATATTTGACTTGATAAAAATTTATTTATGTTTAATTAAATAAATAAGTTTGAATAATTCATTAAACTAAATAAATAAATTTGAATACATATATATTCATCGTGTTAATATTCATGAATAGTGAAAAATATTCATGAATAACGTTTGCGAATATAAAACCTATAAATATGCTAAAGAAATAAAAAAAATTATAATGAATAAATAAATTTGAATTATTAAGTTCAATAACTAATCAAATAAATAATAAATTTCAATAATAAATTTGAATTAGGAGTTCGATAATATTTAAACGAATTAAACTCAAGTTAAACTCAAGCTCATGAAAAGTAAATTAAGTCAAGCTTAAACCATCATTTAAATCGTTTAATTTATTTTAAGCTCGATTTGATTTAATTCGATTATCTTATCAAATAAATTTGAATATTTTAAAGCTTGGCTTGGCTTATCAAACGGCTAGGGTTGCAAAGCGACAAATTATTTGGGCTTTCGGATTTATTCTTAGTAGTGTGTGAGAAATTGTTAGAGTATACTTGAATTATTAAAAATTATCAAAAAAATTAAATTTTAAAATTATTTATTTTCTTACGTGGTAAAAGGAAGAAGGAATATTTTATTTTTATTTTGCAAACTAGAAGAGTGAAAATATAACTTCTGAACTATGAAAGTAAAATAAAAATAGATAAACTATAGGGACAAAATGAAAATTTATCCGGATTTATTGTTTTTTTAATTTTTTATCTATTCCTGACCGTAACCCTAGCCGCCCAACACTACACCTCTCACACGCACGGTTTCTCTGCTCCGTCGACCAAACACCGCCTTCGTTGCTCGGCACCTCTCGTCTCGCGCAGGCACGAGCTTTCTCTTCTCCATCCCGTTCCCGATCGAACACCACCTCGGCACCTCTCATCTCTCGCCGAGGTTTCCTTCTCCATCCCATCACGGTGCTCAAGTTCAGGTTGCTTCTCCGATTAATAATTCTTTTTGCGTGTTGTTTCTTTGTCCATGATCAAATATTAGTTCTCAAGGGTCCGTTCTTTGTTTTTTTCTTTTCTTAAACAAACGTTGAACGAGTGCTCAGATCGTTCACTAATTTGTTGCATATAGTAAAGCTGAAAACTGATACTAAGATGTCCTAATCCTGTAAATATGCAAGCCAGAAACTGCTTACAAAGACGCAAAGAATCCACAGGATCAAACATAGTAAAACGACAACCACTTCACTGAGGTTACAAAAATTTGCTTCCAGTTTGGCCCCGGCTTCTCCGAGCATGTTTACTGGATCGAGGTGAATTATTGTCAGCTTGGACGGAATTCCACCAAATTTGGTTCCATTCTTTTTTATTATCTGATTTAAGATGCTTGAGTTATTTCAGATTTTGGTGTGTATTCTTGGTGCAACAGTTATTAGTTTAATTATTTTATGACTTTTCCATTGTGTTTATTTGTTTTGCTAGTTTGTAGCTTGTACTTAGTAGTTTGGTTACAAACATTTTGTTTGTTATAGAGTAGTTTGATTAGTATTTTGAGATATAGTTGACTTGCTTTTGATTGCCACCAAATATATGTGCGGAAAATGATTAATTTGCGGTTTAACCTGTGGACCTAAGTTAGTCCGACCAATGATCTCGACTGGATCAATGATGGTTGACATGCAGTTCAACCAAATTGGCTCACTAGCTCGATCACTGAACTAGTGATTTGGAGCTTGTCCAGTTTGATTTCTAGCTCACATTTTATGACTAATTTGTGCATTTTGAGGATGAAAAAACAAATGAACGTAAGTGGCTTCCTAAACCTTAGGTGGGAAAAGGTTTAAACGGGCAGAGCTCAGGCAACACAAGGAGGGATGGGGTGGAAGGCAGCTGAGAAGTTATTCAGGCACTGGAAGATCCTCAGAGGCGACAACGTAATCTTCAATTCTTTCCTTTTCACTTGTATCATTGTTTACCTTGGTTGAAGTTATGAATTTATCTTTTGCTGATGTTTTGTAGGTCATGATCATAAGAGGCAAGGATAAGGGTGAGACAGGCCTCATCAAACGTGTCATTAGATCTCAGAACAGAGTCATTGTCGAAGGGAAAAATTTGGTCTGTTCTCTGACTTTATACACCACTGATTTTACTAAATTGAAGTGTTTTTTGCCGAAAAGATCCCATATATGGACTGTATTGGTGCAGTAGTTAGATCATGAATCTGAGACCAATCGCCCCATCAGGGCTGTTTCAAGCGTTGAATCAACACACTGGTTCTTAAATTGAAGTGTTTGTTATTTATTTAGTTGAGATCAGTTGCCAGAGATTACATTAATCTACTGAAAAATCTATATGAGATATTGAATCGGTACAGTAGTTGGATACACATTTCTTGGGAAATTTAGAAGTTCATGATTCAGCCAAACTGACATTTTATGCTCTACTTTTTGTTCATTTGTCATTTTTTCGTCATTTATTATTTTCTGCACGTAAATATTCCACATATGTTGTTAATAGTTGAAGTTTCTATCTAGAACAATCTGGAGTTCTACATAATCATTTTATACTTTATAATGATTTAGTGAAGTGGAAAAGTGAAATATGGTATTCTCTTGTTTGTATTAATTTTTCCAAATCGTGCATTTGTGTCCATAATTTGCCATAATCATCTGAAGGCTTGTTCAAGGTTATTGCTTGTACTTTTCATACATGAGTAGGATTCATTTCCCATATGGATTCCATAATTTCCATATCAATTCCATAATTTCCATATCAATTTACATTTCCATTTGAAAGTTTGTTTCTTGTTAACATGTTATTGACACTATTCTAAAAGCTATTAATATTCTAAGGTCACCTTTGAGAATTAACAAGCTACTTAGCCTAGTGTAATATTCTGTGAGTTTTGCTTTTCCAGTGCTATTCTGTGCAAGTAATGTTATTTATGATCATCATAGTTCCATGTGTATGATGGGTTCATGAACTTTGATCTTTCATACTAGTACTCTTTGCTATCTGTTATCAGATTGTGTTATTCTCATTTCAGGTGAAGAAACACATCAAACAAGGGCAAGGACATGAGGGTGGAATCTTTTCAATTGAAGCTCCCCTTCATGTTTCCAATGTCCAGGTTCTTGACCCAGTTACTGGGTACAAACTCTTCAACATTCCCTATCAGCTTGATTTTGTGTTAAATTCCCTAATTTGGTTACTATAAGTAAAATTGTTACTCGTGCAGGAAGCCATGTAAGACCGGGTATAAATATCTGGAAGACGGAACTAAAGTACGCGTCTCTAGAGGACTTGCTGCATCTGGAGCTGTAATTCCTCGCCCTGAAATACTAAAAGAAAGGCGAAAACCAAGACCTAGCTTTGGTACATTCAGTTTTACTTGATTGCAAAAGTCGCTTTCTTAAATTCAGTTGTTTGCATACATCCATTGGTTGCGCTAATTGTTTGTCATATCGGTTGAGAGGATAAAACATTGACCACCATAACACCCTATAACTCAAATACGTAATGTGGAACTAGACCCATGCACCTGATGTCTGCCCATATCCATAGTTTCTGCAGCTGTTTGTAATGGATCTGAATTATTATCATACTTCAATTATCTTTTGCAGTTGGTCCCAAGGATACACCAGTTGAACTTGTACTCGAAAAGACATACGATGCTAAAGCTGGAATTGGCATGCCTGGTCTCTAGAAGTCCTCGATTAGGCAAAATCATTCTCTCATCTGCATCATCATCGAGGAAGTTCAGATCGTGCCCCCAATTTGGCGAAATATGTTTCTTCAAATATGCACCGTGACTTTGATTTGTTTAGGTTCAACTCTTACATAATAAATGTCAATGCTACTGTGCTGTTAGCAAGAATTTCACGACTGGGAGTGGTGCCTATTGAAACACTCAAGCGTAACTGAAATCGTGTTGCATTACTTGTTCTTGGCGAACACTTGACTATAGTTAGATGAAAGAGCCATGAACCCGATGGTTTATTTAGTCTTGTTATTGAGTTGGTGATGATGTCAGGTGAGGTCTATCTTCATCCTGGTGAGGTGATTTAGTTATCGATTTTTCTTGTTTTTGTAGTTTGATGATGTAATTGAACTGTATCTTTGAAGGCATCTCACAAAGCATGGACAAAGTTCACTCTTTGCACCACATTGTCACCCATCTTTCAATGCGAAGTTGTTATAAACTTACACTTTAAATTTAGGTTTTTAAACGTATGGTTCTAAAATTTACTAAACGTAATTTTTAGTCAACACTAATACGATAAAAATAAACGAAGAAAGCAAATTTTGGACTTTGCATATAGAATAAAACAATAGCAATATTCTTAATCGCTATTAATTATTTACTAGCTTGCGATCTCAATGCAATTTAATCTCATAGCAGCAAAGGCTTCTTTCATCTCAACTGTGATTTATGAATGTTATTTCAGTTATTTAATTGCAGTGCACTCATACTTTTTCCTTTATCAATTTTCTAAGGATGAATAATTATTGCAAGTAGCAACGAGGCACAACTCAGAACTAACGAGGCAGAAAAGAAAACTAAATTAGCAAACTAGAAATACAAGGTTGATCAAACTCGCTATACAAAGGGGAACGGCGACAAGTAGTACTCTCTCACACGCGATGCGCCATCTCTTGCCAGAATCCCCTCCAAATCCCCCATGGTTCTTGCTAACCAAATCTCTAAGCTCCTCTGAATCTCCTTGAACTTGTTCCTCACCGAGTCCAATGATTTTCTTGCACTTGATTTAGCTTCTGCTGTCAACCCATCTCCTAATGGCCTTCTTATCGACTCCGCTTGCACTGAACTCAGCTTTTGTCTTGTTTCTGATGCACAATTCTGCAGGCGAAATGCTTCGAGCAAGAACTCAGTCTGTCGTTGTGTTCGGAACTCTGGAGTTAGGGTCGGGTCGCAGGGCTCATTCATTCTCTGTAGAGTTAAATTCAAATTAGGTAAAAATGACGAATTGTTAACAAAAGTTGATATGAAAAATTGAAGGCAAATATTTTTAGCCACTCTCTGTTTGTCAGCTAAATGGGCATCCAACAAGAAACTTATCCATGCCGTTCATATTCATATTTTCCTTCCTCTTGATACATTTTGTCATTTTTAGAATAAAAAGATCTTCCCAAAATGAAGCCAACATGCCAAATTGTCCCTTGCATTTGCAATTCTGTTCAATTGTTATCTAATTTTCTTCAGAAAACAGTTGCATCCATTAGTCAAGATCATAAAGCAGCAACCTTCAAACTATATAGATCAATTCTCAGTGAAAATGACAACATAAATCCTACTCCTCCATGATGCTCTAACATGGGTATATCACTAAAATTCAAACTAATTAAACCATTCGTTGTTACATCAACTAATGTCTTCTTTGGTCTCTATTCCCTGAAACTTCCACAAATTTATTCAACATGTTAACTACAATATGTCCATCGTTTATGAACCTGCCTATATAACCTTAGCCTATTTTCTTTCATTTTATCATTTATTGGAGCCACATCTAATTGGACAAAATAAGAATTGAAAGATAATAACAGAAAAGTCAGTTAATTAACTTACCATTTTCCTACATAAAGCATCAACTTTTCCAGCAAGAGATTGATATCTCTTTGCTTGCTTCCTCATCAATGAAGTTATTTTGGACAAATCTCCAGCCCCGACTTTTTCCAGGTAAACCAATTCTTCTTCAAGAAGTTTAAGCTTAGTGGAAATGCCAGAAGATTCACTATCAACCTTCCAAGGGGATTCCCGCCTGAATATCAGTTTTCAATTATAGTTAGATATCGTACTCACTGGCTAGGTGGATACAATTAAATTTACCTTGCCACTAAATGCTTCATACTATTTGTTGTGTCAAGTGACTCATACGCCATATCCTGCAGTGATGTAATGAGAGAAAGTAGTGATGCTAAAATATGATTGAATAACATAATAGCAACTCAATGATCCAAATAAATGTTAGATGTGCCAACATGAAAAGTTTGTTGCTATGAAAGGAATCATTACTATGATTAAAACATGCAATGCTATTGAATAATACTGAAACAATACTCATCACCGATCTACAATTTCATGGCACAAGAAATCAATCCAAATGAAATGCACTAGTTATATATCATTTGTAGGTCACTTGGATGTTGTATTAATTTCTCAGAACTTTCCTTTATAGTTCTCTGCCCAATTTTGGGGGAAATGAATCTCAATGTAATAGTTTACCTTTTCTGCCTCCCTCTCCCTACCAATGCCCTTTCTTTCTTCTCTTATACTTTATCAAGCCTCAAATGCTAAATGGGGTCAGCCTAACAAAAACTTCAGGGTTTCCAGATTTTAAAGGACAAATTCAACTAATATCAACTTGAAGTAAAGCTAACAAATAAATCGTGACAAATTCGATATTTTGCATGTTAACAAAGAACCAGATGATTTTAGAAGAACACTATGCACCCTCCATTAAGATATAACAACTGTTTTGTGCAAACTTAGTTCAGTCTGCAGGCAGGCATGATAAGGGTAAACACACTAAGCTTACCATATCATAGACAGAGAAAAATTGCTTAATTACATGCCCAACACTGAAGATTCGAACCAGCATCGGTAAGACTGAAACCCTTACCTGCCATCCACTAGACTGATCCGACCACTGTTTCATGCCTTCCGAAGGCATGAACAGCTCCCTTCCATTGCTGTTCTGCTGAATCGCCACCAATTTTCCATTCCTTGCCAGTAACCTCTCCTCTGGAACCCTAACTCTGGTGAAACCCCCTACAGTACCACTGTCCTCCACCAAATCCAGCCCACCTCCACCACCATCCTCCTTCCTCGCCATGAACTCGAGCATCTCGTCCCTCTCCGCCACTTCCCTCTCTAGCCTCTCCATTGCGGCGTTAAGATCCGCCCTCTCCCGCTCCGTCTCCTCCAATCGCGCCCTCAAACCCGAAATCTCCGCCTCCGCGGCATCCACACGGAGGAGGAGGCGCCTGTCCTCCTGCTGCCAGCGGGCGCGGTGGCCCGCGAAGATCTCGGCCACTCGCGCATTGGCCTTGGCGTCTTCCTTCCCTCGCGACCTTAGCGTTCGGAGCTGGTCCTCGGCCTCGAATAGCTTCGTCGCGAGGATCCGGTTGCGGGACTGGAGCGACGACACGTACGATAGGGATAACTTCGGAAGGAGACCCAGGAACAAGGCGAAGCTGAGGCCGATGTAGGATGCGAACAGAGACGCCTCTGTCTCCGCCGGCGGCGCTTCCGCCTTATCCCCCTCGATCGGCACTGCCTTGCCGACTTCGATCGCCTCGGACGCCATTATTTCCGACCAGTCCCGTCACCCACCCCGCCTGTGGAGTCGCTGGGCCAAGCTATATATTAGGGCCCTTCCCCTCTTATTTACAACAAAACCCCTATATTTGTTATATTGACTGATCGTGGCTCCTAATTGTTAAATTTACCCTCCTAATGAACTGGTGAAATTTGACTTGAGTAAATAAAAGTATAAGTGCCAAATTGAAAATAAGTGAAATTTGAAGGGCCAAATTTTATTTGCTGCAGCTATTTGGAATTATATGCAAATGATGGCCAAAAAAAAGCTGTTGGCTTTTCAGTCTGCTACTTTACCGTAAATGTGAGTTTGTCCAATATTTTGTTTTTTTCTTTCTCTCTCTTAATTTTTTCACAGATGTAGAAGACAATCAGCGGGGACCATAATTTATGTGTCAAATAAATGTTTAATCAGTATATATTTTAAAATTTCTATAAAATATTTTAGTTGACGAAATCTTTATGACCATAATTAATTTACCTCTGTTGTCGATACTGATCGCATTTTTGTTAGATTACCTTTAATTTTCAACTTTCTATCCACCCCTCTCTCCCTCTCTCTGTATGTATATATATATATATATATATATTACACATTTCGTGTACATCAAAACTTTTTTTAAAATTTTTTCTGATTTAAAAATTTATATGTACTTAATATTATAATTTAATTTCTAAATTCTAAAGTTCATTAACATAATCAATTACTTGAAAAAATAAATAAAAAAAATATAATTCAGACATCTGAATTCTATGAAGTCGCTCATGTTGTCCAGGAAACATATGTATAGATAATAAAATATTATATATATATAAACAAAATTATCTGTTAAAAATTTTCACTTAAAAATAAATCTAATAATTAAATAATTTAAAATTATTAAATTTAATAATATAAATATGTTTCTCATTATAAACTCAAATAATTTAAAATTTTAAGGTCCGGTCTTAAATTATATTTAATACTATCATTATATTTGTGATTCTGTCAATAAAATAAATATTTATTTGTGATTCAGTTTCTATGAAAATAAAATTTTCTTCTAAAAGTTTCTGCCTAAAATTAGATATAATAATCAAATATTTTAAAGTTTACAAACTTAATAATATAAATATATTTCACATTATAAAATCAAATAATTTAAAGTTTTAAGGTCCGATATTAAATTATATTTAATGTCCTCGTTATATTTATTATTTTGTCAATAAAGTGAATATTTATTTGTGATTCAGTTTTTATAAATAGATCCTTAAATTATATTTAATGTTATCATTATATTTGTGATTATGTCAATAAAGTGAATATTTATTTGTGATTCGATTTCTATAAAAATAGAGTTGTCTGTTAAAAAACTCTCACCTAAAAATAGATTTAATAATCAAATAATTTAAAGTTATCAAACTTAATAATATAAATATATTTCTCATTATAAACTCAAATAATTTAAAGTTTCAAGGTCTGGTCTTAAATTATATTTAATGTTATCATTATATTTATGATTATATCAACAAACTGAATATTTATTTGTGATTCAATTTCTATAAAAATAGAATTGTATGCTAAAAGTTTTCGCCTAAAATTAGATCTAATAATCAAATATTTTAAAGTTTACAAACTTAATAATATAAACATGTTTCGCATTTTAAAGTCAAATAATTTAAAGTTTCAAGGTCCGACCTTAAATTATATTTAATATCATCATTATATTTGTGATTTTGTCAACAAGTGAATATTTATTTGTGATTCAATTTCTATAAATAGATCTAATAATCCGGAAACATGCTTACACAACTTTACACTATAAAAAAAAATGAAATACCGACGAAATATTCCATCGGTATATAGCTTTACCGACGGAATTTGCCCAGTCGATTTTAATCTCGTCGTACACGACGATTTTCGATGGAATACGACTTCCATCGGTAAATATCGATGGAATTGATATTTCGTAGATAAACATTACCGACGGAAATACCTGGTTCCGTCGATAAATACCAATGGAAATACCTGATTCCGTTGGTAAATACTGACGGAAATACCGGGTTTCGTCGGTATTTACCTATGGAAAAACTCAGTTCCATCGGTAAATATCAACGGAAATTAAGAATTTCGTCGGTAATTACTGACGGAAACAGTGATTCCGTCGGTATTGTATCGAAAAATAAATACTGTATATCGATACGACACTAACGGAATCACAAAAAAAAAATTAAAAAATCTTTTATAATTTATAATTTTTCTATTTACAATTTTCATATCAACATAAACCATCACAAACGATGGTTATACAAAAATATTGTATACAATCCATTCATATACATACACATACAAACTAACTTAAAATTCATTCACACACATACACATACAAACTAACTTAAAATTCATTTACATACACATACAAACTAAACTTCAAATTCATTCACATACACATATAAACTAAACTTTAAATCCATTACAAACATTAAAATTCTTAATCACAATCCTTTCACATTCATTTAAAAACAAATTAAACAATCTCCAAATATAAAGAAATCCATAGATAAATCTCCAAATACAATTATGTAAAATTATGAAATAAAAATGAACATTATGTATAACTAAAATATGTAATACAATTATATTTTGGATCATAAACATAATATAATATCTAATGATGATGATGATCAAAAATGAACACTAGGAAAAAAAAATTTACCTGGATCATATTTTGGATATCAGATGATGATGATGATAATAAATATATCCAAATACAATCACATCAATAGAGACTCTTGAAAAAATATAATAAAATATTTAGACCTGAACAGATTATAATATCAAAACAGAATAAAAGTATTTTGCATAATTTATATATAATAAATAAATAAAATTATAACAAAGTTGAACAACCCTCAGAATAACCTAATTAACATGGTCTCATGGGTCTTGCGTCTCGTGGGTCTTGAGTCTCCTGGGACTCAAAATCATATTGTGTCGGGGTGAATAGAGGCTGTGACTCCCCCCCTCTCTGCTGGTGGTTGAGATGCCTAAGTCATTCTATTTGTGATTTCATCCCGTGTTGAGCAAAATAATATTATTAGTATCTAATTTGATCACAATTGTTAAAGTTAATCATTGTTAATTATTAAATATATTAAAGTTAATAGTCTTACGTGTATAGCCCGAGATCGAGGATCGATAAATGTCTCACCCTTTTTCTTGTGCATCTTCAAAAAGACCTCCAAACAAGTGGGTTGTCGGTCTAGAGAACACTCCTGCATACACAAACAAGTTGGTCCAATAATTTTATAAATTTGGTAATAAATTAAAATTTTACTAGGATATAACTTTAAATTAAACTTACTAAATCTATAATATGCTCTACTATGGATCTCAATCCTGACGTATGTCGAGCGGATTCGGTACTCAGGTCACCTGACTCTATATTTCTATTGGCTCAAGCTTTTTCAGAATTTGCTTGCCATTTTTCTTGAGCCCAAGTAATCGTCCATGCACTCCAGATCTCGTCAGATACATAACCTAATTTCGTTCCCTTCTTTCTCATATAGTATAGAAGGTTTTTGTAGAGTTTTGCACAATATAGATTCCAGGTGGCTGTAAATTGTGCCTCCTGGCCTTTCTCCCAAATATATTTTTTCTGTAATTATAAGTTAAAAAATTAGTATACTAAAGGATAAATATTAATATCAAACATATTCAATTTACTTACCACAAATTCGTTAGTAAAAATTCTTCATATCTTGATTTACATGTCTCTATGTAGTATTAGAAGTGCTCACTCGCTCTTTAAATTTGCTATTGATGTACGTCGCTACCCTATGGTATCTGGAGTAAACCTGCATGAAAAAATATTAATAAATGAGAAAGATATTATAAAATAATTTTTATAAAACTTGAATTAATAATAAAAAAAACTTACACGTCTCTTACAACCCTCAACACTATGTGACCATGAAGTGCTACAGTCTGTTCAACCATGACAATATCTGTAAATATAACATTACAACACATAATAATAAAGGTTATTAACATTATAAATATTTGCACAAAACAAGATGAAAACATAACTTACTATATGAACAATACTATTAGTTCAACAAGATCATCACTACTGGATATCTCTCCATCATATATCTCCTCATGAGTGACATTAACATCTACAAGTAATTGAGATGTTGATTGAAGTTGTGAATCAATTAAATGTCTCTCCACTTTATCATTCTGAAATGCATCATGATTTTGAGCAGTGATGGTGTTCGACATTTCTATGGTCGAGTGAGGCTTCATTCGACTAACAGACAACCATTCACTAGATCTTTTTCTCTTTGTAGAGTATTCAAGATAGAAAACTTAACCCGCGTGTACCCCGAAAATGAAAGGTTCAAATTTGTTGAACATTTTGTTTCCATTAACCTCAACTAAATTGTAGTTTGCATGTATTCTGGTACCTGTTCCTGGGGTTGGATCATACCATGAATATTTGAACAACACATACCTTTTTATAGGTAATGCAGGATATTCAACCTCTATGATTTTGTTAATCCTGCCATAGTAATCAAACTCAGTATTACTGTTGTCGATATATCCTTTAACGCAAACACCAGAATTATAGGTTAATCTTCGTGATTCTCGTTGTGTCACGTGAAATTTGAGGTCATTAACATAGTAACCAGAGTACACCATAATTTTATGGAGGGGTCCTGATGTAAGATTCATTATTCTATCATCTTGCTCATTTGATAATCTACGGTCTTTAACCTATAAAAATAGTTACGATAAAAATTAGGATCAAACTTAATTGAATGAAAAATTCAGTCTCTAATTTTTCTCAACTTACATATATTTGAATACACAATGCAAATTCGATCTCTAACTTTTCAGCTACCTGACTTGCACTCAATGATGGATTTTGTATATATAGTTGTTGTTCGTACAAGTTGTGAAATGAGTTAATTTTAAGGCAATTGTTATTTTACAGCAAACAAAAAAAAATGGGATTAATGTCTGATTAAAGAAGTTAACTTACTTTATGTAGGGTTTGACCTCATCACAGTTTAATAGTATGTATGTTCTTGTAGCATGGTATTCTTGTTGAGTTAACCATCTAGAAATAGATGCACCGATTGTCTTCCTAGAAAATTTGAAAATAGAAAGCATCGATGGGTCTACAGGCTGAGCAACATCAGAATTTCTAGGACACTTGCGATGTCTGGTTTTCACATTATTAGTAAAATAATAGGAGCAGAAAGAAGATGTTTCTTCAACCAAATAAGCATTACATATTGACCTCTCAACTCTTGCTTTGTTACGAACATTATTCTTTAATTTCCTCAAAAATCTTTCGAATGGATACATCTATATGTACTGCACATGACCAACTATTCATGTCTCGTAAGGTAAATGTATAAGTAGATGTTTCATTAAATCAAAAAAATTGGGTGGGAATATGCGCTCCAACTTATATAGTATGAGAGGAATGTCTGTTTCTAGCTTAACCATATCGACCGTCATTATACACTTGGCTGTCAAATATATGAAAAATAGACTCAATTCCATAAGTGCTTGCCAAACATTATTAGGAATTAGGTCATGGAAAGCTATTGAAATAAGTCGTTGCATGAACACGTGACAGTCATGACTCTTCATTCCAAACATCTTTAACCTGTTCATATCAACGCATCGAGCCAAATTTGAGGCATACCCATCTGAAAATTTTATTTCTTTCAACCAACTAAATAAAACTTGTTTACCATTTTTGTCCAATGTATAACAAGCCTTTGAAAATTTATTTATTATTTCATTCTGATGCAACTCTGGTCTACTGACAAGTTCATTTAATTCTTGACACGATTTTGCAGTGTGTTTAGTTTTTTTAGGCATATTCATCACAGTGTTGAAGATATTATCAAATACATTTTTCTCAATATCCATCACGTCTAAATTATGTCGAATGAGTAGATACTTCCAATATGACAATTCTAAGAAAATGCTCCTTTTCTTCCAACCACACTTGCACATCCTAATAATGTATTTATTTACCTCATCGAAATCAGGCTGAGATACTGGTAGAAATTCATAACTATCTATTTGTTCAATGATTTCTTCACCTGAAGCATGGACTGTTGGGGAAAGTTTTTTGACTATAATATTTTTTAGAAATTTTTCCTTATTTCGCCTGAAAGGATGATCAACTGGTAAAAATTTACAATGATTATCAAATCAAGATACCTTCCCACTGCAAGGTAATGAAAATGCATCAGACTCTGACATGTAATGTGGGAATGCTAATTTTCCAGCTGTGCTCTATCCCGACAATATTAAGTATGCTGGAAAATCACTTATCATCCATAATAAGGCAGCATGCATTGTAAAATTAGTTTTGTTTGCAACATTATAAGTCACTAACCCTACATTCCATAATTCATTCAGCTCGGCAATGAGAGGTTGCAAGAAAATATCTATTTTCTCTTTAAGATTGATTGGACCAGGGATAAGCCTAGTAAGGAACATAAATTCATCTTTCATGCACATCCATAGCAGTAAATTGTACGATGTTAATATAACTGGCCAAGATGAATATTGCTGGACCGACTGACCAAATGGCTGAAATCCATCTGCGAAAAGTCCAAATCTCACATTACGTGATTCAATTGCAAATGAGAAAAATACAGTATCAAAATATTTTCATGTAGGGGAATCACAAGAATGACACATTAGACCTCCTTCGTGCTCATGCTCATGATGCCACATCATGTGGCAAGCTGTAGCGGTAGATGCATACAAGCATTAAAGTTTAGGAGTTAACGAAAAGTAATACATTACTTTCCAAGCAATATTTTTCTTTTCTTCTCTGGGATGCGAGTACGATGCTTATAACGATGGTGAGTACAAATTTTGCATTCAATAAGTTCGTTGTCTTCATTCTAAAATATCATGCAGTTGTTTATATAACAATCAATTTTCTTTACAGACAATCTTAAACTCCTAACCAATTTCTTTGTACTATAGAAGCTATCAGTCATGCAATTATCTGCAGGGAGCAACTCTGACAT
>JBBUKS010000060.1:2425030-2436093 GCA_038050645.1 Hedychium gardnerianum | reverse complement strand
TCTTGCTACTGCATCTTTGTTATCTGTGCATTTGACACCTCACTCAATTTATGATTAATCTTTTATTTTATGTATTTACATCTTATTGACATATTGCTCAACTTTTTTTGGGTAAAACTTAGACCTGTGCAATCTAGAGAATTTTCTTTGACCTCTCCAAACTCCATTTGATCTAAGTCAAATACATATCTTCCTAACTTTCCAAGGTTTGTTAATCTTGCTTATTCATCTTAGAGTAGACTTATTGCTAAAACTACTAAGATCACTTTTAATTGTTTTAAGTAGACTCTTCTCTGATCTTCTTTTCTTTTTAAACCTGAGTCTTCACTTCTAATTGATTCACCTCGTTTTACCAACAGAATCTTCCCTTTATCTTGAGCATGTTCATATTAACTTATTTCCTTACATTTTGTGGTTTAGTGGGAATCACCTAAGTCGCACACAAAATTGGAACTTATTTTATTTATCCAAATGATCCTCGGCATTATTTCAACATTCTCATCTCTTCTTGACTTTTTATGTGTTATGGTTGGTCTTCCACAATCTTACAAAAACAATTCCAACAAAAATATCTTATTTTTATGAGACTCCAAAAGCTTATTTCTATTTTAAATTATCTATCTCTTATTTTATGAATAATATCTTTATCAATTTCCTTTAGATGTAGTATATATCCAAATTATATAACTTTTACTTGCATAAATTTCATGTGGATTCAATTTAACTATTGTTCAATTCTTTTCTTCCATTCAACTTAGTCATTTCACTTTTCTTTTCATTAGTGCTTTTGCTAAATTTGTTTTTCTAGTATTAGCAATCATGGAAGTACCCTTCTCATTCTTAATTATCAAGTTGCTATAGAAATTAATATGCACTTTGAATTCTGTTATACATGCAACTTTTATAGTGTCAATTTTGGCTACTATATATATATATATATTTCTTGTCTTCTTCACCATATATTTTTTAATGGTTAATTGATTTTGTTTTGACCTAATAGTTTTATATATATTACACTACATAAAAATCAATTCACTTTTGAAGTTACTCATTCACATTTATTTTCAGAGAATTGATTCTAAATTTGTCTTATTTTCCATTTTACTTAGTTGCATGCTTGTCGTAATTACCAGAAGCATGTTATTCCCTCATGTTTGTAGTTATCAGGAGCTTGGATTTGCCTAGTTTTCACGCTGTCAGATTTTGTTAAGTTGTTTGTTTTCACTTGTATTTTGATTTGTGATCTTTTTGTTTAATCAGTTGTTTCCAAAAACGCCTTTATGCATTATTTTGGTGTTTACTAAACAGAAAAGCTTTAGTTTGATTTTTTTTGGTGAAACTAAAAAACATAGCTTAAACTGGTAAAAATAGAATTGCCCGTGACAAAAGTCAATTTTACCTTAGCTGAAACTATTCTCCTATCGCAATCAATTTGTTTAGATTTTGAGTTGAACCTTGACAAATTAGAAACTACTACCTGGCTTTCTAATTAGTTTTCAGTTATTATGAAACCTAAAGCTAACCAAATAAACATGATCTTTATGCACAGATCCTCAAGTTATTCATGGAACAATTCATGAACCTGTTTGTCGCTTTGATTCAAGTTATCACTGCTATCATTTCCGGTTCTTCTGTATTTATGCTTTTGCATCCAAACATAACCTATTAATCGTGCAGGTTTTCTCAAAACTGCAAGAGCATAGATTCCCCGGCGAGTATGAACTGAGGGAATTAATTGCCAAGAGACTACCCGATTCTTCATCCAGCACCAACCCGGGAAGAGTCTTACTGTAATGATTCTCGCATAGGAAACAACCTGTTTGATAAGGGCCAAAATTGATTGCATGGTTGATATGTTGAGTGTGGATGCTACATAAATTCTGACATTGGAAATACTATCACGCACCTGACTTTTTACTAGTTTGTTTGGAATGATTGTTATCTTTTATGTGATGATATGTTTTGTGTTTGTCGTATGAGCATATCAAGGACTAGTTCTACGTTTGATCAGAACTATTACTGATTCAAATTGAAAATGAAACACATGACAAGGTCTGACCGAACCCGGCCAACCGACGGGGGATAGAAGACTAATCTGGTCCAGTTTGAGGTGTGTTTTTTGTCCTCTTGCACCATAAGCATTCCCATTTGATTTAATTTATCCATCTTTACTTACTACATTATTTGTTTTCTTATTATTCAAATTAAACTGTGCATAGATTCAGTGCTTTACAGTATTTAAAATCCCTCTTCAAGAACTTTTCTTTGTATATAAATTTCAAATTTAAGCAACAGAAAATTTCATTATAATCCCTCATAGTTTACCCAATGGGATCCATTCTAAGCTCTTATTTTCCGTTCTGTTTTCGAAGTTTCGACTCCCCCACAGGATAGGTCTAACTGTTTTTAAAAACTTTAACGTTTTACCTAATGGGATCCATCTAATCTCACCATTTGAAACGCGGGTATTCAAGTGAGTCAACTAAATCTTCGCCTGGTGCTCTATCTATTATCCTATCGTCTTCCATCGCGTTTGGTTTAACCCCCATTCTGCAAAACCCTAAACTATCAGTTCATGGCGTCCATCAACCTCGGATGGATCGGCGACAATTGGTTCCCGAAGCCCCCGAAGCCCTCCAAAGCCCACCTCTTCGCCTGCATCGGAAGCAACCGGAACCTATCCTTTCCCATCGCCGACCCACCAACCTCGGTCTCCACCACCGCCGCCTCCTCCTCTGCACCCGTCGCTGCATCCAATGAATCCCCTGGAATATACTCCCAGATGCTCGAGCAATTCTTCTGGGAGTGCGAGCAACGCCCCGACTTCCGCCATACCCCCGAGGTCGAGCGCATCCTCGCCGAAGACCCGTGCTTTGAGAAGAAGGACAACCCCACACCCGAGGAGGTCGTGGAGAACGAGCAGTGGTGGGAGGAGTTCAACCAGAATCCCGTGGTCAAGTTCCTTCGCCGAGCCGAGCTTATCGCCGACAAGATCAACGAGATTGAGCTCGAGAAGAACAAGTACCCCTACCGGAGGGAGGACCGGGAGCTGTGGAAGAAGCTCCCTCATGTGCCAGGGTTGGACGGGCGGCCGATGCCGAGAAAGTCGATCAGGACTAAGGAGGAGTCTGACGAAAAGTTCTGGGATTTTGCCAGGCAATTCTTTTTGGGGTTGTGGAGTTTCCGCCAGCGGCCGTATCCTCCCGGGCGGCCTATCGATGTGGCACAAGCGATCGGGTATAAACGGCTGGAGAAGCGGTATTACGACTGTGAGTTTTGGTTCAACTTTTTGGATGAATATTACACATTGATTCTAATAAAGAATTATAGTTCAATTTTCTCATTACGACTTCGAAGTATGATGCTTCTAAACTCAGTGATAAAGAAGACAATTACCATTGAAATATTAGTCATAAATTTGTCCATTGGGATGTATTTTCAAATTTAAACAATTTACATTAATTATAGATGTCATAATGCACATTTAGGAACCTAGCAACTGAGTAGTACTTAGAAGAAGTTTACAAATGCTTAAACCGATACTAAAATAGTAACATTTATTTTGTATCTAGGACTTTGAAGTGCAAGCATCTTTATATTGTCAATATTCATTATGTTCATAGTCTTCCTGTGGAATTTATAAAACTAGCAATATGATTATGCATCAGTATAAACCTGATGAGAGAGAACTTTTGTAAGCTACCAACAAATGTCAAAGACAAGCACATTGAACAAAGAAGAGTCTAGGTTTGCTTATGTTCTTTCTAAATTGAACATCACATGCATTGGGTTAATATATTTGAGCATGTGTTTACTGCTGAGATTGGTTGCAACAATAGCACATCTTAGACTCACAATCACCCTATTGCACACAATTCATTTATGCAATGATTTTAACTTTGACGATTTGTAACCTTTTTTATGTTCAGATAATATCACATGCTTTGTTCCAATCATATGCATGATTTTCCCACTAGAAAGCATTTCCTTTAAGAGTGAATGTGTTGATTGTTCAGAAGATGCAGACAGGATGAGCTATTGTAGTCCTTAAAAGTTGTATGGAGAGCTTAGCAGTTTGTTATTGAGTTGAATTTGTTATAATTTGTAATTCTGACCTCACATATCCATTTCTTGTAATCTACCATCCTAAAAATAGTCATCATGAAAACTGGTGGCTGGTATTATAAAGATCGGCTTGGACGCACCAGAGGGCCATTGGAGCTTATAACTCTTAAAACTGCATGGGCTGGTGGGATAATTGACACACACACGTTTATCTGGGGTGAAGACATGAGTGAATGGGCACCTATTGGAATGATTTATGGTTTAGAGAAGGCTATTGCTACATGGGAAGGTTAGTTGCTCATGCATTTCAAGTTTTTGATTTCCTTGACAGAGATGAATATCTAATCGGTCAGAGTTTGTATTTTAATTATTTCTTTCTGAGTTAGGCATTTCCATGTTTTCTAGTCAGATTAGGTGCTGCTGCGACAGCTTTTCTTCACAAACTTCAGAAGGGTATACCTCCCTGGACTCCTCTCAAAGGATTTGAGAAGAAGACCTATAAGCAATTACAAGAAGAGGCTATTGAGAGCAAGAAACGTGACATGGCTGTTCTTGAAGCCAATGGTGGTATTTGGCCTGGTGTAAGAACTCCTAGCCATGCTATGTTTCTTTGGGCTAGTGGCTCTGAGCTGACCACAATTCTTGAAAAGGACTACATGCCCAACAAATATATTTCCAAAGAGCTGAGGTCATATATTCCTGGTTTTTCCATCTGTCTTCAATCGCAACAAATGCCTTTTTCGGTTAATAACTTAATATATCAGGCAGATTAGTTAAATTTGTTTTACGAGTTTCTATAATCTCCATGCTTAACTTTGTTATCATATATGTGTTTTCTGATGTTTGAACCCTTGAGTGTTGGCTTGTGCAATTAGTATGTTACATATTTAGTGCCAAATTTTAATGCTTATAACTTGAGAAACATAGGTTTACCAATGCTATTGAGGTGTTATTTTGTTCTATGAAATAAGATTGAGAAGCTTATCAGAAGTCACCTAGGACAATCATCAAAATTTAGTTAAGAACTTAAATTTGATTGTCTCTATTGAATAATTTTTGGAGCTAATAGAGGCATAGCCAATCCTAAATTGTTGTGGCAAACATGGCTTGACGAAGATGGTGATGATATTGAACAATCTTGGATGGGTTCAGTGTGCTTGTTGACTTGGTTATCTAACGGTGGACCCACAATTTTATGATCACTCATCTTAATGTGCTTTGACTGCTCAATGAATGTGGTTCCTTTTCTGAAATTTCTGTTTTTGTTTCCCTTTATGTTTTTACCGTCCACAGAATTGTGTTTTTTTACTAGCATCAAGCAAACTGTTTTCGTTACTGATGTTCTTGCCATAATAGGAAAGAGATTTTATTTGCAAATTGCATGTTTCTGTATGTCAGGATTAAAATTAATGTTTTACCTTCTTATGCTTAGGTGAAAATTTTCATGACATTACTTGTGCAATTTCAGTAAAATTTGCTCCAATGTACAGGTATCGTCTTGCAAAAATCATTCCTGGATTAAGGCCATGGGAAGTTTTAAGTGTAGAACAAGCTATGGACCAGATAACATATGGTGGAGAGTGGTATCGTGAACCTCTTGGTTGGTACACGACTGGTCCACCGTATATCAGGTCCTGGAACAGGGATGTAAAGGTAGATTCATTGCTACTTTCAACTTGCAGTTCTATTTTCATGTTCATCCATGGATGTCGATCCTTCAATTCGATCATATCTTAGTTTACATTCTAGGAATTGACTCATTTTGTTTGGTTTCCACAATTTTTGGTTGAACAAACCAGATCATGTTAAACCACAAGAAGTGACTTGTGGTCTTGATCTACTCTGAGATTAGATCTTTTGGTCTCTACCTGTTCATCCTGCAAGTTGATCACATCTTAGTTTTAGATTCTAAGAGTCAACTCATTTTGTTTGTTTTTTCACAACTTTCAACCGAACGAACCAGTTCATGTTAACCACAACAACTGTCTTCCCATTTTATCAGTCTATTCCAACGCAATCAGTAATCATGATATAGTTGAAATGCTAACTTTAAGGTGACTATTTGAACTTACTGTTCAAACATATTGGTCTGCAGAGACTTTACAGAATCTTTCGAAGCCTGAGCTACCGAATCTACTCCAAACTGGATCGAACGATTCCTGGTTTTCGCAAAATCATGGAGAAAGTTAATGCGGATGCAGCTGCAAGAGATCAACAGCGCAAAGAAGAGATGGCTGTACTTAAGAATGCTAAGTCGGAAGCTAACTTAAGCGAACGTCGCGTCTCGTCATATCCCTAACCAACATTGCCATTGCTCGATGAACTGCCACTCTTCTCCTGCTCGTTTTGTTTTTTGCTGGTTCAAATTGATAGATTATGGGAACATTTTGTCCTGACGTTGGATGCCTGTTGTCATCGGTATAGAGAAGAAAGTTTCAATTTTTGTTGTATCAGTTGATTTGTTGGCTACCAATCCAGTTCAAAAATATTATTACTTATTGCAACTTTTCTTTTACTTGTTTCCGGTGGAATATATTTTGACCATTCAAGTTTGTTTGAGGTCGACGAGAGAGACTATTTATTATTTCTTTAACAAGAGCAATGTCCTCAAATATTTTCATTAATATTTCTCAATTAATTCGACCACTCTAATTAAGTAATTAGCAACTATTGTTAGGCGAATGGAATCATTTATGGCAATTTATCTCCACACGAGAAAATTTCACTTCCCTTCTAGGATATTTCTGTCTTTATAGAAAAAAGTAGTTTCTATGTTAATGGCACAAAGAGAACAATAATCTCATTTTTTTTAATTTTTTTTTTGAGGGAATTTTCAAACAAGTGCGCGAATCCGTGATCAACCGAGAACAAAAGAGGTCTCGGGATCAGCAGCAAGAATCAACAGAGATCGAAGGTCGATGAGATACAAGCAAAAAAGAGCCTCCAATCGAAGGAAACAAGCAGTGCCTTAAGCTCAACTGCGAAGAGAAAAAAGAGACTCCCAATCAATCGAGGTATGACCATGGAGAATGAAGCTTGAATAAGCGCAAAGCATGAAAGGCTCACAGACAGGTAAGAGAAAATGACTTTTCCATTTTAAGCAGCGATTATTTTCTTTCAATGTGTTATTTGTTAAAATAATCACTACCCTAAACAAGACGATTCATCAAAATAAACCTTACAAATGCAAAACTTATAATAAAGTAAATTACAAATCTAAAACTTAAAAACAAAACAAATTCTCTAATCTGCATCACCAATTCAATATGCACAATCACAAAATAGCATATCCCTAAATTTTCACACCATACACAATGTTTTCATATAAAAAAACAACAAAATGTCACACTTAAAATTCTAGTGACCCAATTCTACAGATCTGAAATACAAGTCAAAATTGCATAATTAAATCCAAGAAAACAGAGTTTATTCAGAACTTTCTGGCTTAAAAAACCTAGTATACATGCCGCAGTACAGAATCGGGATAAATCTTAAATATACAAGTGATGTTGAAATTATTTACCCTCATTTGTGATAGCCCTTCGTTTCTTCTGCCACATTTGCCCACATGTTTGCCATCTTTTCCGCATAGCTGACCTAAATACCATGCCGATACAACAAAAACTTATATAGCATTTAAATCAGCACCGATGATATGTGGCCTTATAGATGTCTTTTTTGCAATAGTTGAGAAAGCTACTTGATATTCATCGGGCTCCTTTCAAAAAACAAGAATTTATTAATTGTGCTAGGCAGCCCATTATTATAGATATTTTATTTTCGTGAAAATTCTTCCTTGTCTATCCTTATAATACTTACATAAGAATAATTATTCATGTTTATTATATTCCACTAACCAAACTAAAATTTACTTTTTCTATTCCTTATCAATTTTCATTCCCTAGGAATAGCTATTCCTTTCTATGAAACCAGACGCACAATAAGTATTTCTTCAGATGTACAACTATTTATACTATTTGACTTCAGGAAGATTTTCTTAGAACATATCATTGCGATATAAATGAACAAATGCATTGTAGTCTTATGTCCTTATCCCACTATGCAGAGTACATTAGGATGGTTCACTAATAAGCATGCTTTGGACAAATTTCAGATGCATGGTGGTTAAAAGAGAAGGATAATCATTCTGGAAATTTCCTTTGCTGCGAAAAGTATACCTGATTACTGACGAATCCTTTAAACATCAATATAAAATCCTCACGTCTCTCCCTGTCTAGCCTCTCAAGTTCACTCCTGTTGTTTTCCTGCATTAGAAATTTAAGTAGCACTTAAGATAATTATTATAATAACCACGCGAAGAATTGAGTTGTTTATTTAGATTTGTTTCTGACTGTATTCACTGAGGGATCAGATTGACTGCAATCTATTGGTTTCTAAAAAGAAAAAGAATCAACATTGCTCTTAATCAGATCATCCTATACCACTTTAGAATCCATAATGATACTACTAAAGAATTATGAATAAGCAGAAAGACATTTAGTATGCCATTTGGCAATGAAAATGGTGGAAGAGGATCCAGATAGCCGACCTCAGTAGTTAAGCATACAGCTTGCTTAGCTGTCATTGTTGGTTTGGTTTGAAAAAGAAAACATAGGGCTTGTCAATGAAATAGTGACGTTGTGCACATAGATATCTTGAGTTCCTAACAAAAAGAACTGAATTTGAATCAATTTATATGAATATGACCTAAAAATTATTTAACTCTCCCAAGATAAGACTAATTCAGAATCTGTAATCCTTAAGGAGGTTTAATCGGGGCTAGTTGACAATGATTCAAGATTATGGATTTTATCAAATCAAAATAGACATTGACCAGAAGGATTTATACAATTCAGTATACTAAAATGCTATCATCTGGAACAATTTTCATAACCAAAATAACTTATATAACTTGAACTCCGACGCCAAGAAGAACTAAGAAGAGTAACGAACTACAGATCATAAGATAACCAAGGAAAAAAAATTCAAAACAAAAAGAGTTTTGCACAGGAAGGTGCAACTCACAAATTGAAGGTATAGAAAAGACTAAATGCAAAATATATAAGAGATTTTGAAGAATAGTTAAGAGAAAAAGGAGATGACACAGTCCACACAGAATAATTCCTTATCTTTCAGAAATTACCATACAAAATGACTACTAATGACTGATAATTTGGGAGATGTGACTAGTCAACAAGTTAATAATTCACTTATTTAATTGCTATAAGTGCTAATAAACACACAAACAGAGTTTTGCAAATAGAAGTTGGAGAGCCCCATGTCTTGAAACCAGAAACCAATATATGATATAGTTATATAAGAAAGTTCAGTGAAAAAAATATCTAGACACTGTTTTACAAATCAATGTGACACTAAACCAAGGGAAATGAAAAGGTTAAATATCAAGGTATCAAGGAATAAAAGGACAAATCATACTCAAATCTTTCATAAAAGTTCCATACAAATATGAGTATAATAACATCAATTTTGAGTACAAGTCAATATCCAAAATAGAATTGCTGATCCATGCATTGTTTTTACTAAAAGTATTTAATTATATCTAAATTGACCCCAAATTGTTTTTACATGCTTGGAACCAACATTTAAAATAACATTCTGTTCCGTGCGAAAGTTTTGGCACTGTGTCGCCAATACTTGGCATGCTTCATCATGTACCAGGATGTTGTGTACCAAGCTGAATTTCACTCCTCTAAACACGTTTTCACTTTATTTAATTTTTAAAGGCTAAAATTTAAACTGCAACTAACAACAACAACAACCAAGCCTTATCCCACTATGTGGGGTCGGCTATATGGATCCTTTTACGCCATTAGACTCTATCCCTTACTATATCATCATCTATATTTAAATAAATTTTATCTTGTTTTATTATTGCTAACCAAGTTTTTTTTGGTCTTCCTCGTTTATTTGATGTGTGTATTTATCATAATTTCACATCGCCTAACTGGAGCATTTATTGGTCGTCTAAGTACATGCCCGTACCATCTTAAACGTGTCTCTCGGAGTTTTCCCTTAACAGATGCTACTCCGGCTTTCTCTAATACTCTCATTTCTTATTTTGTCTATCCTCGTATGTCCACACATCCACTTTAACATCCTTATTTCTGCAACTCTCATATTCTGCCTATGTGCTCGAGTCATTGCCCGACATGCAACTCCATATAATATAGCAGGTCTAACTATCATTTTGTAGAACTTTCCTTTAAGTTTTAGAGGTACTTTATGATCACATAAAACACCCGACACTCTCTTCCATTTCAATTATCGTGCTTGTATTCTATGTAAGACATCTCTCTTAATCTCTCCATCGTTTTGCAAAAATGATCCTAAATACGTTCTCAGTTCCACACAATTCGTTATTTCCTATCTTAACAATTGTCTCATTACATCTAATATTGTTAAACTTAAATTTCATATATTCTGTTTTTATTCTACTAAGTCTAAAACCTTTCACTTCTAGTGTTTTCTGTCAAGATTTTAGTTTAGCATTGTCTCATCTACCAAAACAATATCATTTGCAAACAACATATATCACGGTACTGTATCTTGAATGAGTCGAGTGAGTTCGTCTATGATTAGTTTAAAAAGATAGGGTAATCCTATCTTTATTAGAAATGTTTCAATTAATCCGCCTGAAGTCTTAACTCTAGTCATTATCCTCTTACATATCCTTAATTAGATCAATATATATTACGCTAACACTTTTTTTTCTAGAATTCTCCATATAATTTCTCTTGGACTCTATCATAAGCTTTTTCTAAGTCAATGAATATCATGTGTAAATCTTGTTTTTGGTCCCGATACTTTTCAATTAGTTGCCTAAGAAGATGTATAGTTTCTATCGTCGACCTTTCAGGCATGAACCTAAATTGATTTTCGGTCTCCTTCCTTAATCTTTTTTCTATTACTCTTTTCCAACGTTTCATGGTATGACTCATTAGTTTAATACCCCTATAGTTTGCATAATTTTGTATGTC
>JBBUKS010000060.1:2410109-2424930 GCA_038050645.1 Hedychium gardnerianum | reverse complement strand
ACACGGAGGAGGTAAATCACGAGGGCTAGTCTAGCCAGTCCGAACAGTGACTAGTGCATAAGGAGGGCAGGAACCTGACTACTAGCCAGGATTTGACCCCAAGACTTTATTGTGGCAACACCTCATGCACTAGCCATCAGTTCATCTCGTGGGAATCGACGAGTCAAACTATCAAACCATATAGATAAATTTTTATATTATTCACATCATATAAGTAATTTTGAAAATACCTAAATCGTGTATTTGATACTAATTTTATCTCTCTACTCATTTGTTTTTGCTCGTCAAATCGATTGCTACCGTATAATAATCGTTTCGATAAAATTATGTGATCATAAACAATAACTTTAATCAATTAAAAAAATGATTAAAAAGCCTTATTAGATGAATGTTTTTACTACTTTTAGATGAATGTTTTTACTACTTTTAATACTGTCAAAATTAACTATAAACCTAAGGAATTTAAAATGACATGAAACTAGTTATTACATAGGTATTCATTTAGTTTTTTTAATTATATTTATACTCTCAAATATCATTTATACATAGTATATTTAGAATATTAATTTTAAATACAAATCATATTTTTTTAATTAATTATTATAATATAACAATTAAAAATTTGTGACTATAAATAATAACTTTAATCAATTGATATATTGTAGTAATTAATTACGTTTTTTTTATAAAAAAAATTGATTGATCCATGCTTAAAAAATTATTATTCTCAATATAATATGTCAAATTAATATTTGAGAACATGAATATATTCAAGAGGACTAGACGAACACATAAAAATTAATTCCATATTATTCTAAATTTTCTAGGTCTATCAATCAATTTCGGTCAAAATCAATTAATGACTAGAGTTCGGAATGATACAAAATTAGGTATTTTGTGTTCGTCTAATCCTTCTGAATATATTTATATATTTAAATATTAATTTAATATATTATATTGAGAATAATATTTTTTTGAATAAAAATTTATTTTTTTAAATAAAACTTATTTTTTAATTAATTATTATATTATAGTAATCGATTCAAGATATTATTATATTATTAAATAGTATTCAAATCGATTATTATCATATAATAATCGATGCGGATGGATAAAATTGATATCAAAATATATAATTTGGATATTTTTAAAATTATCTATATAATTTAAATAATATGAAAGTTTACATGGTTGATTTGAAAATTTGCCGTTGTTTATTTGAACCAAGCCGAACGACCTAAGGCGGCCGGTTCTGAATTCCACAATTTTATCCCCTTCGTTTAATAACAAGATCCTGTTCGCCTCTGTACGCTTCTTACGGCGTCAATTTTGCCTTTGCATCTGCATCGATGGCTCGATATCTCTCCTCTCGAACCTTAATCCGGTCGCCGGCAGCCTTCACGTCGTTCTGTCCCGCCTTCCTCCCCTCCCTCGACGCCTCCCACCTCCTCGCAGTTCGCTGCCGATCCAACATCCCTGCGGATGTGAACGTCGTGGAGATCGATCTCGACGCCGATGGCGCGTCCGGATCGAGCGAGATTGAAACCCTACGAAGGCACCGCATCGTTGATGACGCTATCCACGGCATGATAGTCCGCCATTTCGCCCCCGATTGGCTCCCGTTCGTCCCCGGCAGATCCTATTGGGTCCCCCGCCAGAAGCGACCATACCGCGTCACCGAGCTCATCGCCAGTCTTGCGGATGCCAAGCTTAAGGATCCGAAGCCCAGAAACTTGCTCTCGAAAGAGGAGAAGATGTCGCTTACCACCGAGAGGGGTTGGCCCTCTTCGGCCTATTTCTTTGGGAGTAAGCAACCAGGCCTTTGAATATTAATTATCTTTGCCAAAAAAAAAAAACTCTCTCTCAATGTTTCATATTGTCTTAGGAGTCTCGATTGGTGCATCCCTACCAATTATCCATAGCTCAATTGATCCAGTTTTCTAGATCTAGGAAATTTGGATTTAATTAGCATTTGCATAAAAATTGCGAATTTATTCTTCATTGCCCTGCTAGATTTCACACGATTGTTTTTTTTTAATTCTTATTTGATTACCTAACATCGGAATGACTATCCTATTTTTCTCTATTTTTCAAAATTTACATCCATGAATAATTAGAATATCGCCTTCCAATGCTTTGGTTAGAAGGGAGAAAAAGGTGGATCATTTCAGTGTTCTGAATAGCAAAATCATTTCTTAAATTTTGAATATACTCCTTGCAAAATGAGCCATTTGGACAAGGCCTGCTTGCTGTATTATTGTGAATATGATGCCTAAGGTCGAGTCTTTTTTACTCTCTGAGTTTGATGTGTCTGGATCTACAAGAAATAGGGGAGACATGGTAATATGTATAGGATGAAATGCATGAAATTCTCTTTTAATCTTCATGATTTTGGGATATATTGAAGTATTGACAATTGAGTATTGAATTTATTTGCTGTTTTTTGTTGACATCTAAGATAGTTTCTACTTGGTAACTGGCAAATTAAATTATTCAAGCTTTATTTATACAACTAGAATTGTGAATTATGCTCCTTTGCTAATGGCTATAGCCCTTAATGTTCGGTTCAATGTCGATTATTCCTGTATTCTCTTTTTCATGTTTGTAAATTTTAATATGATTCGTGGGCACAATTATCTTTCCATCTTGTTAGTTTTTCTTCACTACATGTATCATCATCTCCTAGTAGAAAGTAGAATAGGTAAAAACATCAGGAGTAGTTTAGATAAACTAACCGATGTGATTGAGCCTAGTTCAGATTTTGTTTATAGTTGTGCCAAAGAGTCACTAGTTGGGTGTCTTTTTGCTGCAGCTGCTAGGAATCATGAATAACCCCTTGAAGCTGTTCTATTGCTATATCTCTTCTATTCATTTACTATTTAGTTATCAAATGCTGTTTGAAATATCTGGTTAGTGAATTAACGAAATATAAAGACAAGTTACTGGGATAGTGGTATGCATTTTTGTCTGTGATGGGTCACAATATCTTTCACCTATAACAGGTCCATCTCCACGAGTGAAGAGCCCACAAAAATCGGCCAAGGCACAAACTGACGACGAAGACAACTGAATCTCATCTGATACTCATGAGGTGAGATTCTTTCCCTCCTCTTTTAGCTTAGTCTGATCTAAGAACTATGTGACACGGCCTTGTAGATTGATGTTTTATTATCCTCTCTCAGTCGAGCTATCAACCGAGATAAATGCTATCGTGTTGATTCAATCTGTTTGCTTGTAGACCATGTTAAAGCCATAGCGCCTCATGGCTTATTCCTATCTTCATTTCCCGGCTGGAAAGCTAACTTCTTCTCCCGTGCAGACCCTTCTCCAATATACGCATGCCAATACTCCCAACTTGGTTGCACATTCGAAGGAGGTGGAAGCTTTTGGCAATTGGCAGTTGATACATCAAAGCAAGCATTGTTCAAACCTTATCTTTTAGCCTCCAAAACAATGACAATAATAATGTCTTTGTAACTTGAGAATGATGGTCTTTGTCAAAACTATTATTTCCATTATCTATTTTGTTCGTCTCCCACAATCCCATGTATATAAAATGTGCACCATATTCAACTTTCTTATGCAAAGACTTCATGCATAAATCTTGATCTGTTGTATGTTTTTAAATTTTTGATCAGATGGTTGAGTCTACTTTGAATGGTTGTCAATGTGGCTGCTGCATCAAGACCCTTGTTGACTTACTAATAAAGTCTATTCAAAGAATGATGCACCAATCACATGGCAAACATGCATGCCGTGTAAGGAACATTTCTACTTGCCAACATGTTATGGGTTTACTTGGAGGGGGTGGAAGGGATGCCTGGTTATCCATCCCAAGAGAGAGAAGAAGTTTGCTTCGGTGTTTACTTCGAAAGATGAAAAAGTGAAAAAAAAGGAATTGACGATGAAAAAAAATTCGTAGGGAAGAATAAGAGAAAGGAAACAGAAAAACGAGGGGAAGAGAAAAAAAGGAATAAGAGAGAGAGGGAGAAAAGCCATGGTGGCACCAAGGGAGCACCCGACCTCGTCGCCGCCGGCGAACTCTCCCAAGAAGATCGGGGCAGCTCTAACTTGATTTTAAAATGGAACTCAAAAGGACAAAAGGGTATTTAGTGAGAAAATTATAGATGAAATATTATTTTATTAATTTTTTAAAAATATGTCTTTTACAATATAAATAGAAAAGAGATCTTTTTAATTTTCTGCCAGTATAATTATGATTCTATTCTTGGAGCTGGAGTTGTGTCGGATCAGTCAATCCCTGGTTCACACAGTTGATGGATAAGCCATTGATGGCCAGTGGGTCCCACTGAACCCGGGCCGAACTCTGCCAGCCTCAGAAAAAACCCTCGATCTGCCATTTCCGCTTTTGCCAACGCCGCCAATCTCGATTTTCCCCTTTCCCTCCACACTCGACGGCCGATGGCCTTCTCACCGCCGCCCTGACGCCTTCATCTCCTTCTCTTCCTACAATTTCACCTTCAACGGCTCGTCGAAGCCCTACCATATACCGGTGGCGTCTGTTCCTCCTTCTCTTCGAAGACTAGACCGCTTATCCTTCCTCATGGAGGTCAACGTCGTTCTTTTTCTCAGCTCCAACTTGTTCCCACCTCGATAATAGGTAGATTTTTGGGCTACGAATTTGGAGATAATAGGTTGTCTCTGAGAGATCTAATTGTTTTGTGCTACGGTATCTGTTTGGTAGATTTTTGGTGTGGTTTGGCGATAGCATGAATCGGTAGCCGAAGGTCGTAGAGAATTTGGCGGTGCTGGGGATGGGACGAGAGAGGGGCGAAGAGGAGGAAGAGGGAAGGAGGAGAGGCCTCGAAGAAGGTGTTGATGTTGCTGATGCTGGTCGCCACCATGTCTTGGACCGAAGTAAGGTCAGGATTCTCCTTTGTGATAATGATCCCAAGAGTTCCCAAGAGGTTCTTCAGCTCCTTTGCAAGTGCTCCTACCAAGGTATTACTCTCCATTATCACATGTTGAACATTTAGGCGATATTCCTAGCCTCATGTTTTGCTTTCAATACCTATATTTGGTAGCAGTTACGAATCATAAAAAAAATTCTGTTTCATGTAGGAAACATTCCTGGCCTCATGTTTTGTTATCAATTCCACTATTGGGTCGCAATTAAGAATCATAAAAATACTATTTTTGATTTTTTTTAAAAAAGTTATTCCAATTATCTTATCTTTTCACTCGTTGATTTTCATTCTTCTGTTCAATAAATCACCAAAGTAATAATGCATAGATCTTTGTTGGGATCATATTTTGGATAGAGGTCACAAATGACAATGTTGGCCAGGATCAGTCACATGATCAAACAACCTGAATATGCCATGTGGGGAATAATGAAATATAGAGGCGATGGCATAACAAATGACACATCGTGATTATGTTGACATGAAATTGACACAACTGGGCACCTTGATTGAGTAGATAAACATTTTCTATGTTGTAACTAAGTTTACAATTGATAAATTTGAATCTTTGCAAAATCTAACTAATTTCACAGCATTAATTGGTCAGCTAAACTGTATCATTTATTTTATGTTGATCCAATAGGAGGCAATGCAATCAGTTCAATGAGACAAATTACTCTGGTACACATCCTTCTCCTCCCCAACCACAAACAACAGGTCGACCTAGAGCTGGGCTTAGTCCAAGCTCCTCCATGGCCTTGATCTCAACTAATTCAAACTTACTCTGGTATTTAATTGATGTAAATCGGATGGAACACCAATTCAAAATCAGTAGCTAGTTATTTGGGAGGATATCCTAAACCACTCATTTGCATATTTACAGTTATTGCACTTGGAACGTGGGACTCAAAATTCCTTTCTGCCACTAGCTTTCCTCTTGCCTTAGACAATGCATCTGAAGGCCATTGTGTTTGGGTAGTGGAAACTGTGTGCCTTAGGCAATGTTCTCATAGTCTCAGTAATGATGTGGGTGGCAGGTTCACACACAATTGGCATCATTTGAAGCAACGTGAGATCATATACCTCATTGCCTGAATAGAGAGGAGAGCATGGGGGAATACTTTTATCAATGATAACAATTATCGCACGATAGATCAGAGTCTCTTATGTAAAGCTTTACAGAAGACACGATCTAATTAAGATTCAACTGAAGTGGATTAGATTTAATCAAAAATAAAATAATTTCATCTTAACCTTTGAACCATTTGTTATTTGGATTGATTATTTTATTTGCATCACTAGCAATGATTTCAATTATTTCTTATACTGACACAAATATTTTGAATAAGTTTTGAACTTTATTTTGGTTCTTAAATTTAGAGCTATATGTACATATTTCAATTAGGTAGTATAGTCAAGCAGTCAACTATTCTATATGTCATGGTTGATATATGGGATTGCAAATAATATATAACCTATGCACTCATTTAGTCATTTTTGTCTCATAAATGAAATTTCTAGAAAAGTCATTTCCATGTTAATTTGGATGATTAGGGTTGATTAGGAGGTGATACCAGTCATTGCTTACTCAGCTGTTATTTCACGTGTTGGCTGATTGTTGTAGATAATGGAGTCATCTAATTTCAGTGAATTTCAGATTACCTAAAATTATAAATTTTAGTTAGGGAATTGAAACAATTCTCAGGATTTTGTTACCTGATTCTATGAAAATTCAATATCTATCACATGACTCAAATAAACCGAAACAATACACATGAGAGATATATTTGTAATGTTTGTGATTATTTAGGTGCATTTACATATTGCCTGATTTGTACTTTGATTCAATGCCCAATTCAGTCCTATCGTATGATAATGTTCAAAATATAGGTGTTATTTTCCTTTTGATTTACTAAAACTCTAATGTAATAGATGAGGCTACCTGTTTCACCAGCTTTGTGAATAATATTCAGCTGGTTAAATTTGTCATATTGCAGTAATTTCTGTGAAATCTGCCAGACGGGTGATTGACGTCCTTAATGTCCAAGGATCAGAAATTGATATCATTCTTGCAGAAGTTGACCTACCAATGGTCAAAGGATTCAAGATGATGAAATATATAACAAGGAATAAGGAGCTGAGACACATTCCAATCATAAGTGAGCTTATTAATATTGTGGCTGTTTTCTTGGTTCTGCATATCCACTAATATATATTGGCCACTTCTACAGTGATGTCGGCTCAAGATGAGATTTCAGTGGTTGTAAAGTGTTTGCGACTTGGAGCAGCTGATTATTTAGTAAAGCCATTGCGCATGAATGAATTGTTGAACCTCTGGACCCATATGTGGAGAAGAAGGCGCATGGTACCAATCA
The DNA here is from genome assembly GCA_038050645.1 of Hedychium gardnerianum. Lineage (NCBI taxonomy): Eukaryota > Viridiplantae > Streptophyta > Magnoliopsida > Zingiberales > Zingiberaceae > Hedychium > Hedychium gardnerianum. The sequence continues at coordinate 2,417,630 of JBBUKS010000060.1, read as the reverse complement.
ATTTGAACATATAATGATGTTTATATCCTACTTCATACATGTGATAAACAATTGTCTCACCATTTGGGATGGTTATCATTTCTTAGCTTAATATGAGAGAGAAGGATGTCTTCAGCCATGATTTTGAGATGCTGTTATCAGATCCTAGTGACGCCAACACAAATAGTACAATTCTTATATCAGATGACACAGATGACCAATATATGGTCATGAATCCAGAATCGAAGCTGTTAAATAATCCTGATTGTGAGGTAAGATTACTTTGGAGTTTCTTGCTTGTTTAGTTGGATTTAAATTTAATTAAGAAACTAAGCCTGCAGGTTCTTTGACTTATACTTTTTTATATTATATTCAATTTTTAGTTCTATATTTGGAATACTTTGCATTTTCAAATGTGATTTGATTTATTTATATCTTATACACTAGTCCAATCTCTCTCCCATCGAGGCTACCTGCAAAAATTCTTTGGACGATGTACAAAATACTTTAGTTGATTCTGATCGGGCAGGTAGGCATGGCTGTCCTCTTACAGTTTTTGTGCCTTCCATTTTTTTTTAAACATTCTCAAATCTCTTCTGCAATTTTCCTCAAGGAACTATGTGATTGCTAGTGTTGGCAGGGAGATTGTTATCTTTACCTAAGAAGACCCAGTTAAAAGTTGGTGAATCGTCTGCATTTTTGTCTTATGTTAAGTCAAATGCACCATGCAGAACCCCAAATGTTGGTGTTGATATGAACTTTGGTGTTGATATGAACTCTGCTCCATCACTACCTTGGATTTCTGAAGAGCACTCTCTTGAGGTAGGTGGCACTCACGGCAACAGCAAATTGGTGCAAGAAGGTTATACTGTTGGAAATGGTGTTGAAACAAGCAGGAGGATATGCAATATGGACTTTCAGACACCATTATTAAACCAATCTTCTTCTGCTGAGCCACAGCCAAGAAACGAGGGTACTGACACTTCGGGCATTCCAACTTTGTACCCTTTTTCATTTTGTTATCGAGGGATGGTGAATCAGACAATGATACCTTCCCCTGGTCAGATGTTTCAGGGTAGCTTCAATGATGTGCAAGCACACACTGCACCCCCATTGCTACCTCAGTACAATCAGTACAATGTTGTTCCTTATATGCCTCTGATACCATCGTTCCCGTGCCTGCCAATGGGTACAAACTCACAGTCAAGTCATTCAGCAACGCAATGGTCATCAATGACCAGCGCTTCTGCACCAGAAGTGAAATCTAGTCGAACAGAAAGAAGAGCAGCTGCATTAGTGAAGTTTAGGCAGAAGAGAAAGGATAGATGCTTTGATAAGAAAATTAGGTATGAAAAACGGAAGTCCCTTGCCGAAAGAAGACCACGGGTACGAGGGCAGTTCGCGAAGCAAGTTAATAATGTGGATCTTAATCAAAATATGTTCAGTGGTGGTGATGTTGATTCTGAGGATGACGACGAAGATGGTGAGCCAACATCTAGGGATCTCGATCTTGTCTCTTCTCCTGAACAGAATGCTTCTGATTGATAGTGTCAACATGGCAATTGTATCATAGATCTGATGCAACTTTTTGCAGTAAGCATGTTGCTTATAGCAAAAATGTGATTAGGAGAGGAGTTGTACGTGGAAGGTTGAGGCCCTGTTGTTGTCATGCATATTTTACATTATTTACAATAAATCCGTTGCAAACATTTGCTGGCTATGCTCGGTTGCTCTGATCTTTTTGACTTGCCCATTCCTGTAAATGTATATTACTATTTAGAAACCTGATGCTTAGCAATAATTTCAGGTGCAAAGTCTCTAACATCAAACTTTTCCTTAAATTGTATAACGGTGTTTAGTAGTTCTTATTGTATGTGTTGTATGTGGTGTGATAGATACTTATATTTACTTTGTTTTTGTGTACACATGTAATTTTTAAAATTTATAAAAGTTTGGTTAGAATAGTTGAGGTGTCCTCTTATTTTTATTTTTTTAAAAAGAGATTTTTTTTTTCAAAGATTAAAAAATATATATTCAAACTGCTTTTTTTGATGTTAAGAAGAAAAATATTCTTACGATGTTTTAAAAAATATGCGCTCATTTGATTTTTTTTCTTTACCTAATTTTTAGCAATATTTTAAAATGCTCTTAAAATGTTATCGACGAAATGTCCTTGAATTTTATTTTAATATTAAAATTACTTCTTATTTTAATTAACTACAAAAGGTCGACCTAAATTAATTTGATGATAATTTAAAATGATAAATAAATTCCTTTATTTCACAGTAAAATATAAAATATTTGAAGGCATTTGATATTAATATGTTTACGGCATTTAAAGTAATAATAAAAGTATTTTAACAAACTTTTCCAGCTGAAAATTTGACTGTCGTCTACTCTTAATTAACACCCCAGACAATAGGCTTCTTGTTGCTCATGATCCCCTTCCCCTTCGCCGGCTGGGCCAATAACAGTCCACGTGTTTCCTTTGTCTCGGAGACCTCCATCATTATCGCGTGCCATGAACTCTAGAAACGTCCCCAAAGCAGCCTCCGAGCTCTTGATCGCCCCACCGGCAAACACCTCCGATGCCACCGTCGCCGCCCGTTTCCTCGTCTCCTCGTCTCGCATTAACCGCTCGATCCCCTCCGCCACCTCCGTCCTCGTCACCATCCCTCCGTCCTCGCCCTTCACGGCCAACCCCGTCCTCAGCCTCCGCACCACCAGCTTCGCGTTCCAAACTTGGTCGCCGTGCACCGGCCACGCGAGGACGGGGACGCCGAGGCCGAGCGCTTCCACCGTCGAGTTCCACCCGCAGTGCGTCACAAACCCCCCTACGGCCGGGTGGCTCAGTATCAACAGCTGCGGCGCCCATCCGTGGATCACCATCCCCCTTCCCTTGGCCTCCTCCGCCAGCCCCTCGGGGAAGTAGACCTTGGCCGCGCCGGGTCGGTGTGTGTGTGTTTGCAAGGCCCAGATGAACGGGTGGCTCGACTCCTTGAGAGCTTCCGTCAGCTCCTGGAGCTCCTCGTCGCTGGGGATGACGATCGACCCGAAGGAGACATAGAGCACGGAACCTAGGGGCTTTGAGTCGAGGAACTCGAGGACGTCGGATTCTGAAATGGTGCCGGGATTACCTTTTCCGGTCGTGGACCTGATTGCGCCGTCGCGAAGGACGGAGCCTGCGGCGGACCAAAATTGAGACGGGAGGAGAGGACCAATTCCCCAAATCGGTTTTTTCGCTTCGCTCGCTAGGTATTCGAGGAATGGATGCTCCAGATCGTCGCACGTGTTGAAGAGAAGGGCGATCGCGCCGTCCATTTGTGCGAGGGCCGGCGGCGGACTAGGCGGTATCGGCCCTCCACCGTGGTGCCGATGTTCGAATGGAGGCGGTGGGGAAGCGAGATCGCCACCTGGAACCAAAGGCGGAGGGATCGGCCCTCCACCGCGGTGCCGATGCTCGAATGGAGGCGGTGGCGGAGCAAGATCGCCGCTCGGACGTAACGGAGGCGGACCGGCCCGCATCAGGTCTGCGGTCGACAGAGCCATCTCCTCCAGTAAACCTCGAGGCGCGTCGGATTCTCCAGATCTCATCTTCGCCGCAGCGTAATCCATCGCGGCCGAGCAAGCGCTGGAAGTGAAGAAGATAGCCGCGGGCAGGCCGAACTCGCGGCACACATCGAGCGCCTGGCCCATCATCACGTCCACGATGGCGCACACCGGGCGAGCGGATCGATCCTCCCCGCCCATCTTCTCGAGCAGGAGGTCTCGGAAGAACGAGAAATCCTCCTGAAAGGGCGGCGCGGGAGGAGGAGAGGACGACGCCGGCGGCGCTGATGGAGGATGGGATCTGGGATGCTCCACAATTTGGATGAGGGGACTGAGACGGGAGGAGGAGTTGGAGGAGGGAGCGGAAGGGAGGAGAAGGGTGACGCGGTAGTTCCGGGCGGCGAGGCGGGAGGCAAGCTCGGTGGCGGGAAAGACGTGGCCGGAATCGTGGAAGGGGAGGATGATGATCTCGCCGTTGGCCATCTGCTCCAGTGATTTGCTGGTGAGGGAGAAAGGTGAGAGTGGTCTATTTACTTATCGCAAGCAAGAGGAATACTTTGCAGTTAAGCAAAGCAGGGCGGTGGTTTTGACTGGTAGATTGCTTGTTAGAGGCCCATAAGGCCAATGCTATCACTACCAGTTGGGCCTGAGAATTTAATGCTTCCTTATGGGCTGATTTCTAGTTTAAAAACACTTTTAACAAGTTACACTGATTTCATTTTATTTGAAAATGAACATAAAGCAAAAAACAAAAAATGTTTAAAATAAATATTTTAAGTAATATTTATATTGCGAGTGGGCAAACATATAAAAGGTATAAAACGACAATTTACCAAACAACCTAATTGATTTTGCATATTACTCAAAAGCGTATATCATTTTCAAATTATCTAAATCATGTAGCTCTTCTTATTTACTTTCCCATAATATTTCTCTTCTTTTTTATTTTATTTGTTAAAAAAAAACTTAATCTCTCATGTCTTTTCTTTCATCTCCGTTTCCTCCATTGGAGCACCGACGGCGATTGTCTGTCATCATCCTTTTGACTCCGCCCAATAACGCAAAGAGACACGATAAGTCGATAGTAATTTGAGATCAAGGCTGAGCTTTGAAAAACATATATGTGGTGGCCAACTCTGTCGATTTTAAAAGGGACACAGGGGTGAGCTTTCCTCATCATTCCATCCCGACTCCGTTCACTCTTTTTTCATGATCCACACTTCGTTGTGTTGCGTTGCATTTTTTTTTATTTTTTAGAAGTTGTCTCTTTTTCAAGTTTCTTGTTATTGTTAGAGGTAAAACTTGATGAGTCGAAGAAGTCGGTCACGAGAGAAGGAAAATGAGTGCTTCCAGAGGATAAGACCGACTTCGTTGATTTCTCGCCGGAGGATGACTCTGGTGAGTGTCGGTGCGTCCTAAGTGGCAAAGTAAGTTTTTGATTTTGGATTAAAGATGTGAACTTTGTGTATTTTAGAATGATTCTATTTTTTTGACCGATAGTTGTTTGATGAAATGTCAAGACAGATGACGATGGAGGAAACTCATCGAGATGGAGACGAAGGAGGATAGATGAGAGATTAGATTTTTTTAAGGAAAAAATAAGACTATGTAGTATCAATAATTTAACATGTAAAGTAATAAATTTCCCTTGTCTTATCTAAGATTTATATAATTTTCAAAAAGTTTATGTATTATGATATTCATGACAAGTAAAATAATCAAATTTTCACATACAAATTAGTATTCTATTTTTTATTTTTTGAGTTTTCCTTCACTACTACAAGAAATCAGTAAAATTGCGATGAAATATTAGCAACGAAACACCAATTTGTTGATAAATTGCATTATTAGCTACGAAATATCATATCGTCGCAAATAATAATATTAAAAAAAATAGTTTTTTAGAAAATACAAAACATTAGCGACGAATTTAGATAATTCGTCGCTAAAAGTTTGGTATTAGAGGCGAATTAACCTAATTCGCCGCTAATATGGTTTTTGTTGGGCACAGTTATATATGTTAGCGATGAATTTAGAAAAATCGTAGCTAACATCCGTCAATTTTATGATCCCCCTGCATCTTTTCCTCGACCTGCTTCTTTTCCCTGACACCGCCGCACTCTTCCTCCTCCGTCACGCCACACTCTTATTCTTCTCCTCCTCCGACTTCAGCGAATCTTCTCTCCAACGAATCTTCCTTCTCTCCTGCTCCAGTGATTGTTCTTTCTCCTGCTTCGACCCAACACCAGTGGCTTTCCACTCCTCCGAATCTTTTCTCCCATGGTAGAAGCTTTTCATCTAGTATTTTAAATATTTTAATCATAATTTTAGGATTATTTTGATACTTAGTTGATAATTATAGGGATATTTTGATATTTAGATGATGATTTTAGGGTTATTTTGATCATTAGATGATAATTTTAGGGTGATTCTTCATCTAATATTTTTAATATTTTTAATCATAATTATAGAGTTCTTTTGATACTTAGATAATAATTTTAGGGATATTTAGATACTTAGATGATGAATTTAGGGTTATTTTGATGGTTAGATGATTATTTTGGGATAATTTTGATCCTTAGATGATAATTTTTGGTTTATTCTTTATCTAATATTTTTAATCATAATTTTAGCATTTTTTTGATATTTAGATGATAATTTTAAAGATATTTTGATACTTAAGTGTTAATTTTAGGATTATTTTGATGCTTAGATGATATATTTTTTTAGTTATTTTGATGTGATTAATTAATTTAAGTTATTTAATGTAAGTTGCTTAATTAATTTCACTGAAATTTATCATCAAATTTATTTATAAGAGTTATTTATTAAATAATATGAATTTTTTATATGTTTAACCAAGTTTTATAAATATGGATAAAAGTTAGATAATGATTGAGAATCGGATTAGCCCTGATTATATAAATGGGTTAAATCAGTTTTTAAAGGTGACCGAGAATTATATAATAAGTTTGAATTTATCTAAAATTTGTTATCCATGTCGAAGGTGTGGCAATCTTTTGAAGAAGATGATAAGTTTTTAAATGGGGATTTGACAAATTATACAAAGTCTGGAACTTTCATGGAGAAGCTGCTACATCATCTATTAATATAAATATTGCCATTGAAGAGGAACATGATTGTGATTTTGAAGAAGATGATTTTCAAAACATGTTTATTGATTTATGAAATATAGAAAATATCAACACCCGTGGACCTCAATTAGATGATATTAATGAAAATATGAATGCAAATGATATTATAGGAAGTTATACCTCAATGTTTGAAGAAGCACAAAAAGAGTTGTATTACACTTGGACTATTTTTTTTTTGTATTCAATTTTTAGTCAAGTTATTGTATATGAAGGTGTTAAATGGCTAGAGTAATAAATCTTTTGATATGTTACTTCAGTTATTGCAAGAGGCATTTTCCAAACTGAATGTAATTCCAAACTCTCGTTATGAAGCAAGAAAATTATTAAAAGAGTTAGGATTGACATATGAGAAGATACATGTATGTAAGAATGATTGTATATTATTTTGAGGTAGCACGAGAATAAGGATACATGTCCAGTGTGCAAGGAGCCCAGATACAAGTATGATGGATGAATAAGAAAAAGAATGCTCAGCAAATTCTTCAATATTTCCCTTTCAAGCCCCGACTTTAGCGGTTGTTTATTGTGAAACACACAACAAAAGATATGAGATGACATAAAGAAAAGCGAGTTGAAACAGATGGTGTACTTACTTAGAATTTGATGTAGAGAATTTACTTGTTGTTAAAGTTGTAAATTTGATGATGTAAACTTTGTTGTGTTACTTGAGTTGTAATGTTGTAACTTGATGTGTTAGAATTTTATGTGAACTTGATGTTGTGAACTTTGTTGTGTTACTTGAGTTGTAATGTTGTAACTTGATGTGTTAGAATTTGATGATGTTGTGAACTTAATGTGTTACTTGAGTTGTAACGTGGCATTGTGAATTTGATGATGT
>JBBUKS010000060.1:2367514-2409668 GCA_038050645.1 Hedychium gardnerianum | reverse complement strand
TAATTCATAAATCAATTTGTTTTGGTATCCTCCACCCCAAACATCCACACAATCAAAACAAACTCAAGAATAAATTTCATATTTCAAACTCCAAATTTTTTAATGAAAGCTCGGCCCAAGAAATTCCATTTGGTTCTACAATTTGAACATGGATACTTTCTTCAGGATTCTAGCAACCCCCATCATGTCTGCTTCATTTCCAATTAATCCCCTACACTATTCTATATCATCCTTCCTTCTACATGACATATATCTCACGAGCATTTGTTTCCAATAGGTTTAGCACCAGAGATTAAAACAATCAAATTTGTAGAAGCATTAAAAGATTCTGATACTTAGGCATTCCAATTTTTTCCCAAAAGTTTAAGCTCAGTTCTTGTATCAGCTTCAATCCAAATTCTGAGTTTATCATTGATCCATACCTCTATTGTTGGCTGGAGGTGTGAATTGAGTGGCTAGAATGGTGTTGTGACAGTGGACGGTTGGCCGGAACTGGAGCTAGCACCCCCTTATTGCTGGTGGTTGTCGGAGGAAGAATCGACCTGATTAACACAGTCGCAGTGGCTGGCCGGCGATGCTGATGATCGGAGCAGGAGCAATTAGTGGTCGGATTCATCAGTAGCAGAAACAACAATCGGAGAAATGAAAGGGGGGGAGTTTGACCTAGGTCTGACCGACGGCGTTGGCGTCGGGACTTGACTGCTCCTCCCTGGCTCGATCTGGCCGAAGCCTAACCGGAGCAACAACAATGTTAGCGAGGCCCGATCTAACCTAGCTCTGGCCGGATCTAACCGGCCGATGACGAGGGTGGTGATGACAGGCTCGAGAGGAGGGTGGCGGTAAACGCAGTGGTTGCGGGCTGGGCGCGATGTCGGCGGTCTGGCCACCTATGTCTGGCCGGAGAAGGGAAATCGACGATGGTTGCGTGGTGGAGAGGGAGAGATCGAGTAGGGGGGTGGCAATCGAGTGAAGGGGCCGAAGAAGAGGGTGGCTCGGGTGAAAGAATGAAGAGGTAAGGAAATAATTTGGTATTTAAATAACCTAACTTAGGTTATTAACTTCCAACTATAGGTTAATTAATTCAATCAACTACCACTTAATTAATATTTCAAACAGACTTTCTAAAAGTGTATTATTTATATCCCCTTGAATTTGCTATATTAGCTCCGTTTAAATTCATAAAAAATCTTAAAATTTTCAAAAAATTCTATAAACTTATTTCTCTATTAACACACATTATTTAACTATTTTTAATTATCATATTTAACAATCTAGGTTCAAAATTGACATGTACGATTATAAACACCACTTAAATCAAACTTAAAAAAAGTGAACATATAAAATATCAAACTTATTTTAGAAATTAGTATTGTATTACAGGTTTTTTGTGTTCAAAACACCAAATTTTGGATTGAGATAGACCCAAATTTTGCCTCACTCAACCCAATATTTTTGTGTTCAAAATATACCCAATATTTTTATATTTGTATTAATATTTGCACATATTATACCCAATAAAGTAAATTTTGTACTCAAATCTATGTTCAAAATTGATATGTATGACTTAGAAACATCACTTAAATCAAACTTAAAAAAATGAACACATGAAATATCAAACTTTCCAGAAACAAATAACACTAAACAGAATAAATATTAAATTGCATAAAATCGACCACAAACATAATAATAAATTATCCACGATACAAGGTTAACATAAACAACAATCACAAGCCCAAGTTCTTTTACAGAGAACATATGAGAATACAATACAGCAGAAAATACTAAAACAACATGTCATTAAGGAAAACCAAGTATTTGACAACATTTTCAAAATAAATAAAAAATCACATAATGCGTAAATCACCAATGCTTCCACTCGACGTGTATGCCTTCTCACAGATATCACCATGCTTGATTCCCCTTCTAGCACTCTCTTTTTCCTATTGAAGTGTTGAAAAATATTTCAAGTGTCAATCATAAACAATAAAAGAGTAATATTAAAAGAAACTAACCATAAGATATTTAGTAATAAGAGAAGAGACATTGAAATACCATTTTCGTCAAACAATAATAGCTAGTTTATAGCTTCTTTGCAGCTGTGTCTGTTGTGGCCTCTCGTATGACAACGACTACACTTTGAAACATGTGATTCAACTTGCGATGGTATCCTCTTAGTCTTCATATGGCCTGGCTGACTCCTCACATCATGAGCATTGATTACATTTTCATCATCAACATAAGACTCATTAATGTCAAAAGTTGGGATGAGATTAATAATTCCTTTGTATGCTTGGCGGTACATTTCAATTTTGAAATATTTGTCGCAAAAATCATAAAATGACATTGACTTCAACTCAATAGCGGCGCAAGCAGGCTTGCATGGAAACTTATTGATTTGCCAATATCTACATAAACAAGTCATGCCTATTAAATCAATAGCAAATGATTTTTCATCATCAACTACTTCAAACCTCCAATTACAAGACCGGTGCACTCTCAACTTTCAGGATTCCACATATACGCTAGCAATAGCCTTCTCCTTTTTCGGACTTAATTTTGTAACCATCATCGATGTTGATTCATGTCAACGGTGCATCATGTTCATGATTTGCACGGGTATATGATCCATCATACCCACAATAGGGAGATATCAAGCTGCTTTAACCCAATTATTCCAACCCTCTATTATGCTATTATTTATAACACCCCATCTATCATCAAGAAACAATGCATTTGCCCTCTGTGGCTCAGATTTTATAATAAAATCTCTAGAAAGTGGCATAGACTCTAGGATATTGTTTATATGTTATTCATACTCTTATAAAGATGGAGCACACGCAACTTTCTTGAATACCGAAGACCAATGTTTTTTATTATGTTTTGGATAACTTTACAACACCTAAAATCATAAAAAAAAATCAAATTAAAAAAATATATTTATATACAAATAAAAAAAGAATCAGTCTCGATAAGAGTAAGTAATTGACTATTTACTTGCTTCACAAAATTATAAACTAAATGTCTCAAATAATATGCATGGTGATTACCTGTAAATAGTAGCTTAACTATCTTGATAATCCTAGGATATCCATCAGAGAAAAAAATATACTCATTAAATGGAATGCTTTGATACGAAAGCATAACACTTCTCAAATGATAACAAAATCATTCCCAATTAATATCATTCTCCGCATCCACTACAAAATAAGTAATTGTGAAAAGATAATCATTCGTATCCTTTTCAACATAGCAAGTAGGATACAACCTTTATACTTATTCTTTATGAGTCTCATCCAAAAATATCAACGGTCTACAACCGGTAACAAAACTAATTGCACATGCCTGAAAACAAATGAATAATCATTTAAGTTTATTAGTTACGGGATCAATCTCATACTCAACAATACTTCCAGGATTTGTTTCTCGAACAACACGATAATACCATCTTAGTCTATCATAGCATCCCTTATCTATGCCATGAATATCATGCATCGCTAACTCCTTGCCCTTCCACACATTGCGTTTGTTTAACTCTACCCCATAATCTCTTTGCAAGTATTTTTGAATTGTACAAAGACAATAAGAGGACTCTCTTATCAATTTGTCTTTCACCACATTAGCTATCTATGTTGCATATGCTCTAAGATGTCCTCTATTATGTAGATTATTCTCGCCACATGTATGCTGTAAATTATATTTTCATATCGCAAATAAATTGTTTGCTTTATATTTAGAAGCATAAATTCTCCATCCACAACTCTTTTCAGTACAAGTAGCAATGACCTTTTCACTATCATTCTTTCTGTACAAAAATGATCATCTTGTAGCAATAGCATAATTTTTAACACATCTTCTAAAGTCAGCAGCATCCTTGAATGTTTGACCTACACCACAGATGTAATCCAAGCATCTAGTGTATTGCACAATGAGGCTTCATCAGCTTCATTACCACTATTTGATTGATTGTCTTCCTCATCAATCCTTACCAATTTGATATAAACTTGTTAAGTGCAAGATACACAAATAAGTACTTAACATACACAATGTCAAATATTAGATGTAAATAATATTAGTATTGTCGAATAATTCATATCATGTGCACTTTTGCTAAATTTACATTCAACTATATATCAATTTTTATGAAACAATAATCTGCAAAAAAAATGTATTTATATTATAATACTAGAGCACAAATTATATAACCATAATATTTTTAAAATTTGCACAATTTCAAGCTTACTAGATGTAAAATAAAAAAATTATCAAAACACAGTATGGAGAGAAATCTAATATATTTTACCTCTCAAAATTTAGGCTGCTGAAATATTCAATTTTATTCTCTGCCCTCAATTCAATCATGGTGACCTTCGTACACATATGAAGATGAATCATATTTTGGACATCATCATCATCGTTCAAAGTCACGTACATCTTGTGTTGTAGAGCTATGTATTGTAGAATCATAGATTTGTGAGTAATCTCAGTATATTTCTTTCCAAACCTCACAAATATATCCATCAAACTACAGCCACTTAAAATTGAAATCACAAACAATTACTTCTTGCACTTACAGGTACCCAAAAATGAAAGGTTGCAAGTCCTACTTCCAGACTCCATTTTGAACCTAATATACAAAAAAATACAAACTTAATTGAAATGCACATTTCAATATGCTGAAGAATTTTCAGACAAATTTAAAAAGTTAAATAACTTTTTCATTAAAGAATTAAACCATAAAGATTGAGGATAAAATTATATTTCGAACACATCCACTTGCAAGCACACAAACACTTCTTTTTCTCACTTTCCCACAAAAAAAATATTCTAAATATAAAACGATTTTTGACATAAGTGAAGTAATATTGACACTACATAATATTACTCTGTAACAAAAAATTAATAAAGAGATGGGTATTAATAAGATGAATAGTAAAAATAAAATAATTTAGATATCCACATACGTGCAAAGAGTAAGGTATTTAAAAAAAAATGACAGTTCAACTTAGACATCCATATAAGTGCACATGCACTCTTGAAGTGTATATGCCTTCAAATCTCATTTCCTCACATCACATGTGAACATAAATCAAACCACGATTGAAATAGATTGAAATAGATAGAATACAAAATCAATCATAATATTAAACTCTAAATATTGAAAATATTTTTAGCAGAATTCATAAAATGTAGAAAATTTATAAAAAAAAAATCTCACAATAACAACCACAAATATTAAGAAATTATTAAATTGAAACAAATAAAACACAAACTCACTCATAGAGCTACAATTTCAAAAAATAATTCATAAAGTTTAGGAAAGAAACACACCTTCAACTCTCCTTCACTTATTTTTCCATTCAATTTTTAGAGTTCAGCAATTCTATACTTCAAGGATCTTATCGCCTCGCCAATTATTAACTTCAAGATCGACGGATTTCTTATGCACAACATTTTCAATGTTTTAGGATTGAAGTGAATAATATTCAAATGATAGGAAATTTCTTTTGCACGATGTTTTATGAATTTTTATTAGATTTTTATTGTTTCAAAAAATAAAAAGGATAAAAATATATTTCAATTAAAAATGAGATCAATTAAATAATTTGATATCCATCAGTAGTTAGAACATATAAAAGAGTTGTGTCAAAAGTGAAAAGATATATTTTTTTTTTAACTTAGGAACTGAAGAAAAAGTTGAAAGTGATGTTAGAAATTTTAGGGCAATTCTCCCTTCTTCCTTTCGAGTTTTGAACCGTATAATTAATCAAATGACAATTTTATCGATATCTTATTGTCTTTCTCGCTGCCTTACGTTATCTCAGAAAAAGATTGATTGTCCAGCAAATTCAATTGAATAGGTAAATATATTTTTAGTAACTTAAATAATTTTACATAATCGAATCCACAGGAGAAGTATAAGTCATGCACCATGTTTAATTGCGTCAGCAATTTAGAAAAATCCAAACCTTATTCACTGCTACAATTATTCAAAATAATGTCAGCAAACTGAAGGCAAAACTAACGTTTTGCCTATTTATCGACTGGCTGGAACCCAGATAATTCGTGGCTTTAATACAACAAGAAGCAATTTAAGAAGAAAAAAAAAAAAGGAGCTCTGTTTCTAGTGTACAGCTCCTAATGTAATAAAATCGTCTATCAATTGGGATGAGCATGGAAACTAACATAGCATATCGTAACAAACTGGGAAGGCATAAATGAGCACCAACAGCAGAAGATTGGGATCAGAATGTAACCAACCTTGTCGACTTAAAAATCACTTCACGATGCAGATCTTTACAACAGAGGCGACGCCAATACGATGAATTGCAACAACAGAATCACCTGGTTTGCAAAGCTGTCTCTCCACTGCCGACTTGAGTGCCGCCTGAAAGATCACCTCTGTTGATTCAGAATCAGTAGCCTTGGCAGAACCCTCTGCCAGCAATGGAATTAAACCTCTGTAAATAAGGCTTTGCCTTGCAGGTGACTCGTCGCTGACAGACCAGTCAAACGAGTCAGTGGTCAATACTGGAACCACAACTGATAAGATTGGCACTCGGGGTCGATATTTTGCAACCAACTTAGCTGTTGTCCCACCGCGAGTCAAGACCGCAATCAATGTGGCCTTGGCCTTGCTTGCTGTTTGAACAGCAGATGATGAGAGACTCTCCAGTGGGCTCATGGGCAGAGGAGTTGATCGTATCATCTCTTTGAAAATAGCCTCATAGTCGAGAGAGGACTCGGCCTCAATGCATATACGACGCATAATCTTCACCGCCATCTCTGGATAGGAACCCGCTGCACTTTCACCACTGAGCATGACACAGTCTGTTCCATCTAGAACAGCATTTGCGACATCTGTAGCCTCAGCGCGGGTTGGGCGTGGGGATTTGATCATCGATTCTAGCATTTGAGTGGCAGTAACTACAGGCTTGCCAATGAGATTGCATTTGTAGATCATCATTTTTTGTGCAAGGAAAATTTTCTCGACAGGTATCTCCATTCCAAGATCACCTCGAGCAACCATGAAAGAATCTGTCTCCTTCAAGATCTCATCAAAGTTTACAACACCTTCTTGGTTCTCAACCTACATATAAAGGCAAATAGTGAGATAAAACAAAAATTACTATTTTTTCAGCAATACAAGTTATTTTTTGCGGAATAACTACCACTACCACACATGAATGATCAGCTCAATCCTAAAGTTCTCAGTCGGAAAGTCAAAATAATGCTCAAGGTAGACTATGAGCAAGGAACTAAATTCATTATGCATCATATTGTATAGAAATGAGCTCCTAGTGTCAAATCAATCGTTTGTAGAGACTTCAACCCTTGTTATCACTTTGGTAGAGCTCAAAGCCAACCTACGCCAAAAAGTGAGTTATTGCTTTAAGACAAAACGAATTAGCTTATGTTTCTTTTGTATTTTTTGTGTTTATTTATTTACTTTGTGCATAAAATTTAATAGATAATAGTAAGATAAAAATCTTGCTAGTTGATTTGTTATGATAGAGATACTAATATCCATGCCCACACAGAATTTTGATTTTATAGCAGGAGAGAGACATATCTTCTCCCAGCAAAAGGCTAGCTGAATAAATCAAATATGAGAAAAAGATCCATGTGACAGTTTTCAAAATCATGATCCAAATCTCATAAATCAAATTGAACCAAAACGAAGCTATCAACAAGTTGAACAGTTTGACAAAAAATAAAATTTTCCTACTTATTCTTTCTTTTTGGTTTACCTTCTAAAACCAATCTAATTGCTGCGATTTGTCCATACAAACTATACAAGATGGATTATGTCTTTCTCATGTAATTAATTACGACCAAAAAGAAACTAAAATGGTGTGGCAGATAAGGAAACAATTACCTTTGACATCAACTTTATTTGCTTTGCATATGGCCCAAGGAACTGCCGAACAGTGACAAGATCTGATCCCTTGCGAACAAACGACACTGCAATCATATCAATGTTGTTTGGAACACCCCAGCCCATAATGTCTTCCTTATCTTTCTCAGTTAGTGTTGGAAGATCAACCACAACACCCGGAAGATTGACATTCTTCCTCTCACCTAGGATTGCTGTGTTCTGGCAAAGACATCTCACAGTTCCAGCCTTTGGTTCACATGATAGGACATTCAAAGTTATGGTACCATCAGAGCACAATATTGTATTCCCAGGTTTCAAATCAACAGGAAGCTTTTTGTAACTCATAGAAATCATTTTCTCATCCCCCTTGATGTCGTAGTCAGTGGTGATTGTAATTTCTTGACCTTCAGTAAGTTTGATAGGTTTCCCATCCTTCAAAAAGCCAGTACGAATCTCAGGGCCCTGTGTCAACACGATAAGAGTCAACCTGTCAATCTAAATAAATGATGCAAGCAAAAGAAAAATAGAAGAAAAAAAAATGAAAAGATAGTTTCAAAAAATGAAACAACAACAATAGCTTTTATCAGAAACCATAAGATCAGCTATAGAAAATGGGCATTTCTATGGATGCTAAATTACAAAAGCAACTATAGAAAATGGGCATTTCCACGGATGATAAAGTACAAAAGCAACTCAAAAAATGGGCATTTCCATGGATGCTAAAATACAAAAGCTATAAACTAAAGGACTCATGGCTCACAGAATGAAATGGGCAATCAACAAAATGAAGAAAATAGGCATTGAGTTTAAAATCTTTCAAGTAAAATTGTTGACTTTGAATGGCACATTAACTTAGTTTACCATGTTTGTAACCCCATCATAGACAAAAGTTTATTATGATTCCTTCCATGCAAGTCACTCTATTGATATGATATATGGATGAAGGAAGAACGTCCTTTTGAAGGATTTAAACATGTTAGTATAGTTTTTGAAACAGAATCAGTAATTAAAGCATGACTAAACAATCACGAGTTGCAATACAAGATGAAACACTGTTGATAAAACAAGATTGGAAAATTGTGTGGAACTCATTTATTTGGTAATATTTTTGTATTAATCACATAACCCAATCAAGTAGATCAACTAGAAAGAAGTGCTGAATCATATTCTTCCAGAATAAAAAGTTATAAGTTGACCGGATTCTTTTATCCTCCAAAGACTTTCCAGAAAGGCAGAAACCCTCTTATAAACACTAGAAAAGAATAAGATGATGCCAATAAACAAATATGGGTGCTTATGAAACAATCATTGGACAATTATTTATTCCAAAAATATGTTAGGATCCGTAGTTACACATGATACTGGATGGAGATCTACTCTACATTGATGAACCGCCACAAAAAAAAAAATGTAGAGAAAATTTCAGGTTTCTTAAAGAAAAGACTGTAGTGGCCTATCAACTAACGTTCCATGACTCTCATGTTTAACTTTAAATGATGGAACTTCTTAAAAATAGGAATCTTGTTTTAGGAGTTTTGAAACAAGAAGGATTTTTTAGGAATTTGCCTAGCTTCTCTTTTTTGTGCTTATATGGCCATTAATAATAGTGAAATTAAATAGGCTATTGAAGACATCGCCAAGTTACATTCAGATGTTGATATTAAAGGCCAACTACCTTGCTCAGGTGCGTATAGTAGTATAATTAACAAATATCTTAGAATAGGATATCCAAGCGCTTCCATACTGAGGGGAAAAGGCACAAATAGAATAAGTCTTTTAGTGAGAACGTATCTTTTAAACTCATATAAGTTCGATTTGCTCCAAAATCTCTATCAACGAAACAGCTCGCATAGGTCAAGGTTTTTCTTCAAGGTAATAACCAGATAAAAGAACAAATCTGCATCATAGTTTCTTCAGATCAAGAAAGTACCTTGGTGTCGAGCATGACGGCACACAAGATCTGGGTGTTCTGCATAGCGATCCGGAGGTTGTCGATGGTCTCCTGGTGGTACTCGTGCGTCCCGTGAGAGAAATTAAACCTGGCGACATTCATGCCGGCTTTCAGAAGCTTCTCCAGCATCGGCACCGACCTCGACGCCGGCCCCAGCGTGCACACTATCTTCGTCTTCGGCACCCGCCCATCGTTAGGCAGATCCTTCAAAATCCCGTCGATGTCGATGTTCGCCATCAATTCTACACGAATCGCATACGAAAAAGAAAACCATAAGCTAAAGTTGAGGAAGTTCAATCGATCGCTTACTAAAACAAACCTCAAATCCAGATAATATCCGATCACTGGAGTAAGCTAGTACCAAACTCTAGAAATTTTAAGTGACTTAAAAACACGCGATGAAGAAACCCTACCGAATCCTGCCCTCCGCCGAGTTCGCTCGAGCTCAAGGGCGTTTCGCTTCTCCGGCGGTGACTTGGGAGAGAGGATAATGAGTGCGCCATTAAAAAGGGTGCGGATACGGATACATCAAATTTCTCCTGTCCATGTATCGATCTAACTCAACTTTAACAATTAATTTACAGTGCAACGTATCATTTGGCCAGTAGCAAGGTTCCTGTCCCCCTTATGCATTAGTCATTATTCGGATTGGTTAAATTAGTCCTCGTGATTTACCTCCTCCGTGTTGGTCCTGGAACGGACTGGCGGGGCGTTGAGGGCGAGCGTTTCGTCTTTTGCCACAACGACATATCATTTTTTTTTTTAACCCTAGTCACTTAATATTCTAAATTTAAATTAAAAAAACGTAGTTATTAAATTTAGAATCTTTTTTTTAATATTTTAATAATATAGATTGAAATTTTAAGAATCAAAGGAATGCGTGCTTGCACTTTTACTTTGGCAATAAAATAAATCTAGTACATTTTCAAATTAGCGTTTTAAATTTATGTCAACTTCATCTTTAATTTGCAATTTATGTTGAAATTGCAATCATTGTATGAAACGATGTAAAATTAATCAAATAAAAATGTGTTATACTTGTTACCATATTTAAAATAAATAAAATTGGTGAGAAATAGGAGGTTCTTCTCTTAAAATAAAAATTCCTCCGTGAGTATATCTAGATTTCTTGTATACTTATCTATTATATTATATTATATCCACAAATATATGGTATGGCTTCAAATTTTCAACTCTTCGAGATACCGAAATTTTAAAATATTTATTCATAAATTATTTGATCACTGACTCAACGTGCATGGCTGTAATTATGAACGTGCAAAACACAATCTCAAGCCCCCCGTTAATTCTCAATCTCTTATAAATCACAAAAAGAACTGCACCGGTTTCTGCAACATTTGCTTTCTCCACGATCGCCGGCGCCGGTAAAATATACGACGGCGATGTCTTCCACAGCGTCTCTGTTCACAACAGCTGTCCTGCTGCTGCTGCTGCTCTCGGCCGCCAGCGCCGGCGGATACAACTACCGGGAGGCCTTGGACAAGAGCCTGCTCTTCTTCGAGGCCCAGAGGTCCGGAAAGCTTCCGGCCGTCCATCGCGTGCCGTGGCGGGGGGACTCGGGGCTCAGGGACGGGTTCGGCGAGGGGGTGGACTTGGTCGGCGGCTACTACGATTCCGGCGACCACGTCAAGTTCGGCCTGCCGATGGCCTACGCTGTGACGATGCTCGCGTGGGGCGTGGTCGAGTTCGAGAAGGAGATCCTCGCCGCCGGCCAACTGGATCACGCCCTCGACGCCATCCGATGGGGAACCGATTACTTCCTCAAGGCGCACAACCAACCTGACATCCTCTGGGTTCAGGTAACATTAACTACTAATTATTTTCATCAAATCCGCTAAGATCTTCCTTAGTGTGAAAAATGAACTCGACCTTTGGAATTGAAGGTTGGCAATGGAGACACTGATCACCTCTGCTGGGAGAGAGCAGAGGACATGGACACTCCAAGAACTGCCTACAAGATCGACTGCGATCACCCCGGATCGGAGGTGGCGGCGGAGACGGCCGCTGCTTTGGCGGCAGCAACCGTGGCTTTCAAGCCTTATGATTCAGAGTACTCTGATCTCCTCATCTTACATGCTCGCCAAGTGAGTGAATGGTTGAGGTCGTAATCTTATCTGATCAGTATTTCTGAATCTGAACACTGACAAATTTGTTGTTGCTGTTGCTGCTGCTGCAGTTGTTCACCTTTGCTGACACATATCGTGGTCGATATGATACTTCCGTTCCGTCCGTGCGCAAGTACTACCCTTCTTCGACTGGATACTCCGTAAGAATCATCACTTTCCTTATAAACAATTTTGATGATGTTCGATCAAAATGAGCCTAATCGCGCAGGATGAACTGCTGTGGGCCGCTGCTTGGCTCTTCGAAGCGACGAACGACAAATACTACCTCAACTACGTCGCAAAGAATGCTGCGTTCCTCGGAGGAACTGGCTGGGCTGTCACTGAGTTCTCATGGGACAACAAGTATGCTGGATTGCAGCTTCTCCTAACAAAGGTATGAACCGTAGACATCTGTAAAAACCATGGCGGCGCCGACTTACGATACGAAATTAATCGGATGATTAGGTTTTGAACAACGGTGATGGTGAATCCTACAGTGGAGTGCTGAAGCAATACAAGGCCAAGGCCGAGTACTTCCTTTGCGCCTGCCTCCAGAAGAACAATGGGGGGGACAATGTCGACATGACTCCAGGTTTAATTCAATCGATCAAAACCTATCATCATGCCATCGTGCTCGAGTTCGAGTCTAGCTAGCTAATCGTTAATTGTGATGAACCAGGGGGTTTGCTGTACTTCCAAGAGTGGCAAAATCTGCAATATGTTTCTTCAGCAGCGTTCCTTATGGTAGTCTACTCTCACCATCTGACAATGGCAAATGTCATCCTCACCTGCCCAAATGGCCAAGTCACACCTGGTTTCATCCTAAATTTTGCCCAATCTCAGGTTCGACATGAAAAAAGGTTTCAGTAGAGATCGACTGTAGAAGTCACTAATCTGCGTTGCTGTGATTCACTAGGCTGACTACATTTTGGGAGAGAACCCGAAGTCCATGAGCTACTTGGTAGGTTACGGAGACATGTACCCAACTCATGTTCACCACAGGGGAGCCTCCATTCCGTCCATTCGCGCACTGCCGGAGAAGGTTGGCTGCATTGATGGGTTTGATAACTGGTACGCAAACAAGAAGAGCAACCCGAACATCATCGAAGGGGCTCTTGTCGGCGGCCCCAACGCGAATGATGAGTTCTACGACGAACGGGACATGTACGAGCAGAATGAAGCATCAGTCGGAGGAAATGCTCCCCTCATTGGCCTCTTTGCTGTTTTGGACAGCTTAGCTACAAGTCCAGGTACATAAAGCACAAGCTTTGTTGATATGCTTGAGAATTCAACTCATGAGAATCCACGAAAACTGAAGTTTAGCGTCGTGATGTTGCAGATACCGCGAAGAACAAAACTAAATCACATCCAAAACCAAATGGTGGTGAGTTCTTTCATCAGTGTCAGCTCTCGAATTCAGTAACTATTTTCTTGAAGTCTAAAACCAAATGCCAACTGATCATGTTGCAGAGCCACCAGTTAAGTTCATCCACGCCATAACAAACACATGGACTCATCAAGGCAAGCAGTACTACCGCCACCAGGTGACAGTGAAAAACACCGGCACGATGGCGATCACCTACCTCGAGTTGAAGATCGAGGGCCTCGCCGGGCCACTGTGGGGGCTCTCCACCACCCGCGAACAGAAGATCTACGAGCTCCCTTCATGGCTGAAGCAGGTGGAAGCTGGATCTAAGTTTGAGTTTGTGTATATCCAAGGCGGGCAACAAGCGAAGGTTTCACTTGTTCGATACACTGAAGCTACTTGATCAATGTAAATGTTCAATTTTCTGCAAGGCCAAGAGGGATTTGTTGTGTTTCAGGAATCGTTGGATTGACTATGATAATTACTTTACAGAGACAATTTGTAAAAGGCTTGTTGATTTTGGTGCTTTTGTATCATTTTCTAAACTTCAAGATAAAAAAGCATTCTCCATCGTCCAAATTTTTTGTTTTTCTAAAATAAGCTAGAGTAGAATGGATCAAAAAGTAAATGGAATAAACAAAGCACGTGATTTATTTGACTTATTTCTGCAGACGAGAGACAGAAAAGAAAAAACAAAAACAATCATTCATAATATTTCTGCAGAAATTCTCCAGTTTAAACATATGAACTAGTTTTCATGCCATAATGCCATTAACATAGTGTTGAAGGAAAGCTTACAATGAAATTTCGCTACTGCATCTTTTGATGCAGATGCTATCAGAGAACAATTAAATGATTCAGACTAGACAAAAAACTAGAGAATCCGATGTCAGTCGATGCAGGCAGACTTAAAGTGGTAGTCATCAATTGTAGAGTAAATGTGGCCAATGTCTACGTAGTAGTCAATAGCTTCCCTGCTCCATAAACAAAACGCACATGAGATTTATTTCATAAAACGGAAAAAAAAAATAGGGAGAAAGAGAATAACTTGATCTTATTCATTGAAAGTCCAAGCCGCCTGGTAATTTCATCAATATGCAAACCATGGTCACTGGCACTGTTAACAGTATCAATTTATCATTGAATTAACTCATTTCTAATGAATCAACAACAGAAAAGGCTGATTTTGTTTAGTCTTTGTTAAAGCAAAATGGGTTGTAAACAACTTACAGACTTGCAGGTTCCTGGAAAATATCCAGGACCAACTTGTAGGTGTCTGTCTTAGATCCAACCATCCCAGCACTGACAAAGGACTGAAAGATAAAGAATTAGTCAGTTCAAGAATCCCCTAGTTTATTCATGATTATGAAGTAAAAGGATATGAAAATGGTCATACTTGACTGGAAGCTGGAGGTTGGGATTCCTTTTGTACAGTGTGAGAAGAGATTGGGTTGGAAGTTGTGTTATGGAAAACATCATTACCCTGTGAAAATTTACAAAGCATAAAAGGCACAGTAATTTAGCACGTAATTTGCAGTTCATGCATACCAATATGCACACCGGCATGATGCCAATACCTTCTGCTTTGCATTCCACATATGTACATGAATGCACTGAATGAAGTGAAGTGCAACGGCATTGTAGTCAGTGACAGGACTGAAAGAAGAAATAATTTTAGGTTTGCAGATCGTAAACAAGACTTAAACAATACAAAGTAATATGCAATTGCATCTAGCAAAATATGGATCGCTCAAAACGTATTATAGCAAGGTAGTTCACATAGGCCCTATTCAGGTAGAGGAAGAAGATAGACTTAAAGTTTCCTCTGCATATTCATGGGTATTCCGGGGCAATTTCTTGTCAAAAACTAAGCTTCTTAATAATTGAATTAGTTGGCACCTCGAAGATCCATTAGAAAAGGGTACCGTGGATACAATAGAAAAATAGTCTTGTGTCAAGTAACAAGGAAAATGATGGTCATCTCAAACCTGCCCTATGGTGCACCAGCTACATCATGGTTGACTGGAGCTTGATTGACACAGGCTGACAAAGTTAAGGTGGGATTACTTTGAAATAGTAAAGATATTGTGATGTTTGTTTGATCAGAACATTAAATTTAATACCAGTTTCTAGGCAAAATTTTCTAACTCGTTCTCTAATTTTAAAATTATAAAAAAAAATTAAAACATCTTACTTTGTGTGGTAAATTTGAAGGATTTACAAATGTTATAATTTTTCTATGATTGCATTTACAATATTCTTCTCCACTTTTCTAATGCGTACATTGTAAATTATGATCAGATTCTAAGGGATTTAAGAATACAAAATTTCATTTCAAACATAATAACCTATAGCTAGAATATGGGACTAAATGTACAGCACAGACAACTAATTACTCCAAAGGCATAGTAACTCTAGCATACTTCGCTCATAGTTAAAGCAATATAAACAATAAGTGATCATTTTGATGCAGTAAAAATAAAACTCCGACAAAAAGTTCAACAAGCCAAATTCACAATCAACACTTCAAATAATGATATAGTGATAAAATTTCTTTTGATGTTTATAAGTAAATATCATCGGAGTAAGTTAAAGACAATACCAACCATGAACAATATTATGTTATCAGAATAGACTTCTTGAGGGGAATTTCATTTAGTAATAGCTATTTTGATTTATCATCTCCCCGAAACAGCATGCAGAAAACACATTTTCGCTTAAATAAATGAGAAACTCATGATCGTAAATTACCAGCAATAGCTAGCAATTCTCAAAACTTTGGATATTCATATTTTGAATTGACAATCAGAGCTGTAACAAAGATCACAGCTAATAAAAGACAATGAACGTGTATAAAGGTAAGAAACATCTCTATATCTTGCCTGACAGAGAAGGCAACAGCTCGCCTTTTGTCTTGAAATCCTTTAAGGCTACCACTCACAGACACATACATACCATTCCTTCATAGGAAAAATAAATATATTATAAAACTGAAAAAGGAACAGGAACATCAACGATACCGAAGTTAGTATAACAATTTGTTATCATGCTTACTGAATAACGGCGGTCTCATTGGCATCAGAAGCTTCATTAACCCTGCAAGTCGAAGGAAATGTGAGTAATGAAGCAGAATCAGAGAGTTAAGATGCAATATAAAGGTGCATCCAAAGACTCCTGCCATCTAATGACATCGATTCGACCCGTTCCATCGTCGAGGGTGAAGTGAACGTCCGTAGCTCTCTCCGCCTTGTTCATCACCAGCCCCAGGAGTCTAATCTGCCAGCACCCCAATAAAATCAAACAATAGAGTTCATCAGGATACGCAAAAGCAAGAAATTATAGGGGGGAGTTGTTTTTTTCATTTTCTTTTTTATTACATTTGTTGCATCGGCTCCATCGACTTTGATACTGGACTTGTCGACCGCGGCGTCAAATGCCGCGCTTATCTGCCTCACTGTCAGAGGAAGAAGCCCTGGAGCGCCGCGGTTCTGAGACGGAAATCGAGATCGAGAGATCCGTAAAACAGAGAAATGCAGGAAAAAACAGAGGAAATTTGCGGCTCCTCTCTCCGTGGTTACCTTAGAGAAACCCGAATCTGGGTTTTGGGAAGATTGTGAAAGCCCAAAACCGCCTCCATCTATCTGGCTGGAGAACATCGTTGTGTGGCCTTCGTGATCGACGACGGAGAAGAGCGAATCGAGCAACAGAAACCCTAGGAGTCAAGGCGGGAATGTAAAGCGGCAACACGCGGGAAATTTCATGGAAGATAGAGAGAGAGGAGCTTTTCCCGCCATTTCTCTTAACGGAAGCTGTATAATTGGGCCGAATAACTGTCCCGTTCGACTCATGTTCTTCTCAGCCCATATTCTGCCTTGGGCCTCTGGCCCAAGATCTTAATTGTAATTAAGAGACCGTCTAACTAAGTCACTTAAATTGGTTAGAGTAAAACAATGAAAATTTTAAAATTCTGAGGGACTTATTGAAGAATTTAAAATTATAGAATCATTAAGTAAACTTTTTAGGGGGTTAATAAAATGTTCCCTATTTAATAAAAGAATAAATCTTTTAAAAAATAGAATTCAATGAAATTTTAACTTTTCATTATCTATTTTAAATGTTCCCTAATATCGATTCTTTTAGGTGATATTAAAATTTTGTATTTAGCCCCTGTCAAATTTATCTCGTTTCTTTAAAAAAAAAAAACCTCTTGTATTATTAAACTCCACTTAGTGTAAGATGATTCAATATTTATCCTTAATATTCTTTCAAGATGATAAAAAGACGAAACTCTCGTTTCAGCGCCCCCGTCAGTTCGTCCCAGGACCAACACAAAGGAAGTAAATCATGGGGGCTAATCTAATTAACCTGAACAGTGACTAGTGCATAAGGAACACGACACCGCAGGCAACAATACAACTTGTAATATGTTGCTAAGAGGGCTCGAACCCGGCACCTCAGGTAACAGATGTCTCCATGCTTACCACTTGGGATAAGACACATTGACAAAAAAATGATTAACCAGGTCGAGTAACGTCGGACCTGGGGTGACCGGCCCGACCCCACGGAAGTTTCCCACCGGCCACCAGGGTAAATTGGGAAGCGCTAATGGAGGCCCATCCAAATGACCAGTATTCTAAGGTCCGCTTCTCATTGGAAGAAAAATTTCCTGCAATGCGCCGTAGCTGAGATTCGAACCTTAGACCCCTTGATTATCCATTTGAGGGCCTAACCATCGCACCATTGTCCCGGGGGCAGATAGTGGCTATACAAGCAACTGGTGAATAGATGTCAAAATAATCAAACCCAACTTTTGTTAAAAATCTTGAGCAATTAATCATGCCTTGTATGTTTCCATTGCCCCATCAGTCAAATCTTTTCGTCAAAGATTCATTTGCATCCTACATGTTTGTTTCCAAGAGTAAATCAGTGAGAATCCAATTATTATTGTTCATTATTGAGTTCATTTCATATTTATCTTCCTCCTTCCAGAATAAACTAACATCAAAGAGAAGTCAACCTTGGTGTGCTTTAAAGCAAAAAAATACACACCCCAGGCAACTTTTTGGTTCATATAGAGTATTTTCGCTCCAATGCTAAATGATGAAAATTCATGTCCCTACTTGATCATAGGTATCCTACCCCTAATCATATGGTTTCATGGTTCAATCATTTGGATCAAAGATATGAAGAAGATGAGGAAAGGCTCACAAAATACACATGGAGTTCCATCAATTGTCTTCATCTTTTTATCATTCTCACCCCTCTCTCAAGTCTCTCATCCAAGTAATCAGTCCTTTTTTTAACAGACTGCCAGTGGCCGTTTTCTGTTGTATTGAAGCACTTTAAATGTAAATGAGCCTCTGTGCCATCATTTATAACGTGACTCTGTGATACAGGTGGTACTATAGTTGCAGCTATTGACTTGTTAAAAGACCGTGGAGTCAACAACAAGCAAATGAAAATAGTTGAGTGCACAACCCTCCCATCTTTTCAGCACCATATTTTATCTTAGTTACACTTAATTTCCACTTGCACTTACCAGATATCCGCTGTTGCGGCACCTCCTGCTCTGCAAAAACTCAGCAAGAAATTTCCTGGGTAACTAAACTCAGCAACTGAACAAAACATTTCTTTGCCAGTTTGGTGATTCATCGACTAATAGTGCTGTTTTTTTTTCCCAGGCTCCATGTGTATTCCGGAATGCTAGATCCTATTGTAAATGAGAAAGGGTATGCCTCCGATCCTTGTCGATTCCATTAAATTCGTCCAGAGCTCTCCATGAGCTCAGCTGTTTGACAGATAATTGCTTTGAATTACCAGGTTCATAATCCCAGGCTTAGGGGATGCTGGTGACCGTAGCTTTGGTACCTAGAACTTTGCATGCCACGGTTCCTCTTATTCTTTCTAGATTTCGTCACACTATTACCTGAGATTTATTAAGGCAATCTTTTTGATGGCTTGGAATAAATTTTTGTTCTAAGAGAATGATTAATGAGTCGTATTGAGAAAAGTTCATTCGGTATTTTGAAGAATTAGACTATTTTTGCATTGTAAAAATTGCAAACTTTACAGCCCATGAACACGAAAAGTGGCATGCTAAGTCACTCACATGGCACGTCACAAATATTGTCATTTTAATAAAAACTTGTAAAATGATGTTGAATCTCTCCTGTCCATGCGAATTTCTTCTAAGAAAATCTCACTTTCTTACTAAGACGTTTTTTTTTTCTCAAAGTGGATTTTAAAATTTTCGGTTAAACAATCTGTATTTTTTTTTCGCTAACATTGTTCATATCAGTGTATAACTTGAATTGTGTCACAGGTCTCCTTGTCTCATATACATTCCATTGCTAGATGCAGCAAAAATTAGAATTAAAAGTAAACGATTAGAATAAAAAATATAAAAGACAAAAAAAAAATATTATTACTTAAATTGAAAACGTTGGTTCTATTTTCGGTTTACGTGAAACTAAACACCAAAGATTCAATTCAAAGAAGTGTCATCGAACGTTTGGCTATCAAAGGCAACTGAACGAGGGCTGCAGACTTTGGACTGTAACAGGAAGACGGAAGGAAAAAAAAAAAAAGGAAAGGGAAAAGAAAGCCGACAATGACTCTCATTCTCGATCCAATTTCTCGCGTGAAAACGAAGTGGAGAGAAAAGACTCGGTGGTGACTAATTATCAAATTACTATGCATAAAATATTATTATAAAAATATTTTTATTAACTTATTAAAAATATTCAAACTTATCAAAAATATTTTAATTTGGTCAAAAATCAATTTAATACTATTATAACAATTACGATGCTAAGGGATGAATATTTTGAAATTGACCTCACGTAAGCTGTGTTTCGAATATATATAAGTGAATTAGAAAAAAATTGTCTGCCTTCGGATTAATCAGCTCAAAACTTAAACAATTAAATTATCAAAAGAAAATTACGATAACGTCCTAACAGTTAGAACGGTAGTGGCTATGGTTATAATAGTTATGCATTGAGCTAATTTTATTCAAATTAAAATAATTTTAATCGAATTAAAATAATTTTAATTAAATTAAAAATATATTAAATTAATTTATTTTAGTACGTTATCGTGCTACAGCTCTAGTTAATATTGATATTTTTAGGATAAAAATATATTGATGTAGTTTTGATTATTTTTTTTCTTCAAAATTATATATATATTGACAAAAAGGATGATAAAAAAACGTCCTTTAATTTTTATCTCTCTCTATATATAAAACAAAGAACTAAATGAGTCTCCCTGGAAATCTGCGAAAATAAAAGACCTATCTCATCCTACTTCACAGCAGAAGAGATAACGGAACGGCGTCGCTTCCTCTATCGCTCTCCCACTCACTTTTGGCCTCCTCCACTCGCCGACGTCGCCGTCATGGATCAAACGCGGGACTTCGTCAAAGACGTGAAGAGGCTCATCATCAAGGTGCTTCACTTCTCCTCCTCGTCACCCTCCGCACGCGCTGCGATATCTGGTTTGCTGGTTTTCCGTCCTTGGCTTCGGTAAAACCCCAGTACGACACTTGGGAGCATGTTTCCTATGTGTTATTGCGATCACTTTTCCTATCGATACAGAGGGGAAATGGATGGTGTGTTTTACCCCTCGAAAACGCTGTGTTTTTTGATCCATTACGTGTGGTCTTTGATCTTGTAGATCAAGCTACTCATTTCATTCTGTTTGGAAATCCTACATTGGTGCCAAAATTCGTTTTTTCATGGGAATTAGATTTCTTTTCTCTCTGAATGCATCATGTCGAGTACCATTTTCGTCCCAAGGGCCGGTGAGAGCGACCTGGGGTACGGATTGTATTAATCAATTCCTCAGTTTTTGGCATTCAAAAAACCTAGACAGGCGTAGAAAGTCATTATAGGATTCCGTTTATTTGTTTTCACAGAAAATATTTTTGAGATTTTTCTATATTTGGTGTAATGGAAAATCATGATCAGAAAACCAGCATTGAAAAATATATTTCGTAAAACAAACAAAGGCTAGATTTAAAATTGGATTCCTTTTTGATGTGGTCCAGTCGGACGACATTAGGAATTATCCATTATGGAGCACGAACCGACCATGCACAACCCCCACCAGAATAGGAGTCAATTGATTTTTTTTTTCTTTCTTTTGTTTTCTATAATTCACTCCTTTGTTTATTATTCAGATTTACAATGTAAACGTGAACACAAAATATCCATTGAACATAACACCTCATAACTTCAATCTTTAATCTAAGAATGCAGTTTCTATTATTTTTGGTTGTAAATGACTTTTTTTCTTTCTGAATTAAAATACTCCAATTGCAAAAATACAAATATAATTCACTGTTGAACTTCACAGGCCAGGGTAAAGTGAGAAAATGATACTCATGTTCTTGATTATCATCTGTAAAGTTTTAACTGACATGGTCCTAGAGTACTTTTAACATGATTCTATTAAATTTCACTGAATTACTACATCTGCCAACCATATTTTTCTTTATTTATAAATAACTTCACCCTAAAAGAAGTCTTATATATTATGATAATTGAATTTAAGAACTTTTTTTCATACAGGAGTGCCTAGGCCAATGCCTACTGCCTCAGGCAATATTGACCTTGGCGCTTTGGAGTTACTTTGATGAGATTGGAGTATAGTGAGTGGAAGAAATTTGCTTTTTAATGTGACTTTACATATTCATACTTAGAATATTGGGTTTTCAATTTTATGAGTCGGGATTACATCATTTCTGATTTCTGTGGAATAGTTATATGTAAAAGTTGCATCATAACCGTCAAAGTCTGTATCCTCAGGTAACTGATCTGGTCATCTTATTCTGTCGAAATTTATCTCCTCGCTATGATTATTTTAGGTGGGAACTGCAGTTGTAACGAGAAAAGATGGGAGATTGGCTCTTGGAAGACTGGGAGCTCTGTGTGAGCAGGTAAAGAATATTTTCTCTTACTTACCAGAGTGATTCACCATAATGTTTCTTGCTGGAGTTCTGAATCCTATTCCTACTAACTGCAATGAGACATGATCAGGTTAAAGAACTCAACGTATGTGGTTTTGAGGTCATCCTTGTTACATCAGGTGCAGTTGGAGTTGGTCGACAAAGGCTTAGATACAGGAGATTAGTCAATAGCAGGTGCTAATTTGTGCTAGCTTTTATTTAGACAATCATATTTTAGGACCCAATCATTTATTATTGACATTACTACCTTTTTGTAGCTTTGCGGATCTCCAGAAGCCGCAATTAGAATTAGATGGCAAAGCGTGTGCTGCAGTTGGTCAAAATGGCCTAATGGCTTTGTATGACGTATTATTTAGTCAGGCAAGATTTTGCTTATTTATTGTTACATATATGTTTGGTTGATTTATTAGTTACTAAGTGTAATTAATTGATCATATTACCATTTCCTCTTGCAGCTTGATGTGACATCATCTGAGCTTCTCGTTACAGATAATGATTTTAAGGATCCAGATTTCCGGATGCAACTGTGTCAGACAGTGAATACATTGTTATCTTTGAAAGTTATTCCTGTTTTCAATGAAAATGATGCAATAAGTACTAGGAGAGCTCCATATGAGGTATTCTTAATGTGATACAGCTAAATACATTAATTTATGGTTGGATATATGCATTTGTTTTAGGTGGATGCAAGTGCCATTGTGAAAAGTTGTCATGATTAAAATTCCTCAATCATGTATTTTCCTTAAGATATTTTTTGTGCTTACCTTACATAGAGCTCAATGGAGAGATAAATACATGTAGTCAACCCCAAATAGAGCACAGGGTTGTATGATTTAGTAAGTAATTTGCAAAAGAGAAGAAAAAATAGGAAAAGGAAACTTTATATTATCATTGAATTAAATATACTAGATGTACTAAAAAGAATAAAGTGGAAATAAATAACAAAATTCAATCTCAAATCTGTTTATTTTAATATATATATATATATATATATATATTAACTTGTGCAATTTTATTGTATCATTCTGCTTCATCAACTTTGCTATCAACAAATTGAAGTGGGTTTGTCTTCAAAGAGTTAGAGCATTTTCCTAATCGTTATCTCCATCTTAAATTGGCCCTTACAATGAACGAACAAGGAAAAATTGCAAGTTACCACCAGGCTAAAACATTGATTGTGTATCAACTCTACCCGTAATGTTTGAATTTTTAAAATGACTATATTGAAGATAAGAGTATTAGCACCAAAGCTGAAGGAGCACATGTGGGAAAATTAATGTGTTAACAAAAAGTCTTATTAAGTTAGCAAGTCCTCTATGGTAAAAATTGGATTAGTGGTTTAGTTAGTCAACAAGCAAAATGAATAACCAGTAGAATCAATTCGCTTGCAGAAAGGTAGATTTGTGTATCAAATCAATGTTGAAAGCATATGTTTCTTAATTGTACTCTCCAATTTAGATGAGCATTAAGTACCTTTCTGTGATTAAAAATTGGTACTTTCCAACCAAACGACTTTGCATAAGGATGTGTGGGTTGTATTTTAGTAATTACAGTGATGGAGAATACATATATGCTACTTCCACCATTATAATAAGTTATGTGTCTTATACCTGTATTTTACAAATGTATGAGATATGTTTGGCACTTACATGTTTGGCCTAGCATTGGTGTCAATTCATACAATGCATAATATTGTTTCGTAACTTTTTCTTTTCTTCTTTCCCAATGATTCATATAACTTAATTTTATGTTAATTTTGATGACTGGTATCAATATTATGATTGTCAAGAAATTAACTTAAATCGGTCTAAAAATAAGGTGGTAACGTGTTGGATTATGATTAAAATATTGTTCTGTGCCGGTCAGCATGCTCGAAACTTTTAATTTTGCTGGCTGACTGACATGCAAAACAATCCATGACAACCATGCGAGGTTGGTCAAGCTTCTGCGAGGTCGATGAAGCTACCATGAAGGTGACAAGGTGTTTTGATCTGCGAGTTTGCTAGGTGTTTGGGGACTGAAACACCATGCCAATGCAACTAAAAGTCTTCCTAAATTTGAGCTCGTTTTGGTTACATGATAAATTCATTTATACAGTGGAACCTTCTACTTTTGATTGTTTTCTACCTTTTTGAGCAATAACTGGAAGATATGGCAGCTATCTTTTCAACTTCTGCATCCTATTTAACTGATTTAATTGAAGTCAACACATTTTTTTGTAGAATGTAAATATAGGACATTTGTTTTGTTTTGTTTTTTTTTTTAATTTTCATCGTTGGGGTCTATAAGATACTTCTTTTTGATGGCAAATATTAGAAGTTACCACCTCAAAATCTTATATATTATTTATTATTCACTTGCCATGATTATCTAAGGTTGGAAAATAAAATATCTAAAAACACCCAAAAGGGTGAAATATATCTAATTGTCTCCTTGACTTGGAGGATTTAGATTGCCACCAGGAATTACACAAACAGTTGTCTTTGTTATGCATCTGAAACTAGATATTTGAAAAAGGAACAATAACAACTGTTTTTTTTTCATTATATTTATGTGGAATTTAATTATAGTTGAAGAAGTTGCTTAGAAATTGTTCGAATTAAATCAGGAGCAAGAATTAGTTTGTTTTTAATTTCTTGTATCAAGCTTAAAGGTAGAAGATGAACTGCAATATTTGTTAAGGGGAAACATAGAAGACCTTGTTTTTTTGGTTGTGTATGATGCACAGAAGGCCAAACAGCAACCAGATTTTTATTGATATGGTGTGTTTGTTTCTCTTAAGATTTTGCCACTTATGATATATGCATATCAAATCATTTGTATATCCAAACTTTTGTAAAGGAAATATTCTCAAGAGTCTAACTTCTCTAAAATGGAGGCTTTGTTCAATTGAAATCACCTTTGAACCTGACAGTCATTTAATTGACTTGTTAATCCTAATAGTTGATTAAACTTGCAGGATTCTTCTGGTATTTTTTGGGACAATGATAGTTTAGCAGCCCTTTTAGCATTGGAACTAAAAGCTGATCTTCTTATTCTGCTAAGTGATGTTGAAGGTCTATATAGTGGTCCTCCTGGTGAACCTAATTCACGACTAATACACACTTATGTGAAAGAGAGGCATGATGCTGAGATAACTTTTGGAGACAAATCCAGGGTTGGAAGAGGTGGCATGACTGCTAAAGTAAAGGCTGCTGTTTATGCTGCTTATGCTGGTGCACCCGTTGTGATTACCAGGTATTCCTTGTTCTTGGGTCCTAACATAATTTTAACTGTGTTTTTCTGAATGTCTTTGAAATTACTACTTCCATCATTTTCCTACTTGATTGAGTTGACATCTGCAAATAGTATTTCTTTCCAAATTCGATGTAATAAAGTGATTTGCATGCTGGAACTTCATGACGATTAGAAGATGGACCTCATGATGATAGGCAGCAAAAAATCTTGTAACTTTGAATGTGACTATTAACTATATGACATAAAAAGTATCAGTTTCACTACTTATGCAGGCAGCAGCATAAACTACTGAAACTTACTTTTCTATGGGTATCCGTTTTGAAGTTGGTGTTTCTTACACTCTATATTGATGATATTGTAGCAAGATCCTCTGAAATGCTGCCAATGTAGCTACAATGATTTTCCTCAAGGTCTATATTTATTGAATATTGCAAATCAGGACTTTAATTTTTAGAAGTTCTAAATTTTGTAAAATTTTATTGTTTTAGATCCTCGTTTAGGAGGTTAAGTTATTTAAGACAATTTTCATATTAATTATATTATTAGAATAATTTTGCCAGAAATTAAATTAAAATTTTGTTCTTTTGCAGAATTTATTTCCTGTTTGATTTGGTCATTTTGACTGTAAGATTATTTCTTTCATAGACTATTTTAATTTGTTTCCAATTTCGTTTGGGTCAGAGTTTTTAAAGGGACTTAAATCTCCCAATGTTAATTGTCTTTACATGATTAAATCTTCTTGATGTGACGCTCATTTTTCTGTGTTAGATTGTTTACCTCTCGTGCTGCATTAAGAGGTATCAGATCCCTGTGTGGGTTTTGATTTATTTCTTTGCTGCATCAATTTGGTCTCTGAGTTTTGTGTGAATTTTGTTCGTTTCCATGCTACATCAATTTGGTATTAGAGCTCCGTGTGAGTTTTGATCTGCTTCCATACTGCATCATCAAGATTTTGAGTTTTGGAACACAAAGGACATTAATCTTGAAGGAATAGGTTTTTGATTGGTTTTGTGCATTCCTTGTATTGAGGTGTTTGTATGCTTCTTGTTAATTGGTGGAAATTTTGGTTTCCTGTGGCAGCCATGTTCTTTTTCCAATACTGCTTCAGCTCCTAATGAAATGTGCACACAAGGGTGATGCTTGATTTCAGATGTATGCTTTTCTAAGGTCAAGAACATTGATTTCTCTTACTTGAATACCCTAAACTTGGTGGCCTAAGCTTGTCCTTGCTTGAGAAACTGGGATATATATTAGTTCGGCTGTTTCAAGCTTGGTGTTTATCCATGAAAGTAGGGCAAAAATGTGAAAATGGCATTTCAATTAGTCCCACACCGGAGGTGACAGGCTAATGAAGGAAGTCTATAGGTGCTAGATTAGTCTACTAACATTGACTTTGGTTGAGTATTTCGTCTAGTGGTTGGGTTTATCAAGTTAATCAGTCATTTTCCTCATATGAGCCAGAGTGAGACATGTGGTACCAGAGCATAGATCTAGCCTTGGTAAGATGTTTCACTTGGAAAGTGCTGCCCATGATAGAATAGCCACCATTCATCACATGCTGCCAAACAAAAATTTTGGGCCTTCTTGAGGATGTCAAGCTTCGATTGGGGGAGATTGTGACAACCTTGTTCAGTCTCAATTGGTTTTCTGTTCTAATGAAGGTATTTATAATAAAGGCATAGAGGACTACTATACCATTGAGTTTGGTCATTGTAGGTTAGCACTTCAAGCCTATCAAGTTAATAAAGCAATTCTCTTATTTGGTTTGATTGTGAGAAAATTTGTTTCTGTTTCTGAGGAAAACAAAGACAATATCCTCCTTATATGTGAATGATATAAATATGTTCATCGGGTAGTTTATTAAAAAAATGTCACAGAGTGGATGTGTTACTTGCTGAATAACAATCTAAGACCTAGTCATCTCCTCATGATGACAAGTGACTAACAGATCCAGGTCATGTAGAAGGATGACCATGTTATATAGAAAAGATGAACACTCCTCTTGCCATTATGCAGTAAGTGGAACATGCTTCTTTATATGACCGACTTAGCTAGTTTAAGGAATTAAATCCAATAAAATTTTCCATTCTAGGGATAGCTGCAGAAGTTCATTCTGTTCTTTTACTAACTTCGTTTATAAAATTAACTTAAAGAAGTTTATTACATTCTAACACAGTTTTTTCCGGCCATTGTAGTGGTTTTACTGCAGATAGCATTCTAAAAGTACTTCAAGGTGAGAGAGTTGGTACCCTCTTTCATCAGGATGCAGCTAATTGGGGATTGCAAGGAGAAGATATTGCTCGTGACATGGCAGTTTCAGCAAGGGAATGTTCGAGGAGACTTCAGGTACTGTACATCACGACAAGGACCAAGAGAGAAATCTAGGAATTTCTGGTCCACTATTATGTTTTTTTTTTATCTGCTTGCTCTTCCTATTTGACCGTGATAGTCGAGAGTGTGTAACAGTATAATATCTTTTAGTTAACTTTTAACTTCATTTGGTTTTCTCCCTAGAGCTTATCATCAGATGCCCGCAAAAAGATTCTGATGGACATTGCCAATGCATTAGAGGCAAATGAGAAATTAATTAGAACTGAGAATGAGGTTGATGTTGCTGCTGCACAACAAGCTGGATATGAGAAACCATTGATCTCTAGGTTGACATTGAAGGCAGGCAAGGCAAGAGATTGCATAAATTTGTTATCTTCTGGCATAAGTATATTTCTAACTGTCTTGTTCATTTTTATGGTAGATGTCTAGCCTTGCAAATTCAATTCGTGCAATTGCAGATATGGAGGACCCAATATCCCGGGTTTTGGAAAGAATTGAGGTCAGAATTCTTGCCTACAAATTTATACAATTTCCTCTTGAACATTTTCTTGGCTGTTGGTATAACTGTAATATTTCAAGAACTTAAATTGCAATTTTGGTTTTCTGCATGCATATTAATGCTTTCATATTTTCTTTGAAAACCCCTAAATCCAATGTATGATATTGATTCAGGTTGCAGATGGTTTAATCTTAGAAAAGACAGCTTCCCCATTGGGTGTTCTCCTCATTGTTTTTGAGTCAAGGCCTGATGCTTTAATCCAGGTAAAAGCATTGTGCTTCATTTTTAATTCATTTTTCTCTTCATACATTATAGGCAAAGCTTCTGGAGACTACAGCGCCACTGCCTGCCTATTCTAAAAGTTTGTGTTGCAAAGCTTGGTATATGTAGTTTTTACGTTTGTTGATTTTCCTCAAATTACATCATCCTGAGAATTGACTGTCATGTACAATATACAAATATGAACCAATTCTGAACATTCCATTCTAATAAATGGTCAGATAGTTATGCATCATTAAAGGTATGCTCGAGAGACTTTAGCTTTAACATTGTCAATCATCTACAAAATATAATTCACATCTGTCTTTGCAAGGTTGAAAAGTTTCACATCATCCTTCATGTCTATAGCCCCAGGAGAAAAAAAACATGTTGCGATGCTATAATTGCAATACTGATATTCCTTTTTTGCCATTTATTCTGTGTTGATAAGCAGAGTCTATCTAGTCCATGCTTTGAAGTACTTCTTGAGTCGTACTGGTCATGTAGGGGCATCTTTGTGTCATAGGCCTTGTGTTTGAAGTACAGTTAGAATTTGTTAATAGTATGCTTGCCATTTTGCAATTCACTTATTGTATCACTTTATTTTTCTCTTGTAGATTGCATCTTTAGCCATTCTAAGTGGCAACGGTCTTCTTCTTAAAGGTGGGAAAGAAGCCATGAGATCTAATGCAATCTTGCATAAGGTCTGTTTATTAGTTGCAGATAGATGCCACATAATATTTCCATTCTGCTGAATCGTGCAGTAACAGGTTCATTTCCATTTTAATACTAAAGCACCACTCAAATCACTTGTTTTCTTAATAGGTGATTACAGAAGCAATTCCAGAAGTTGTAGGTGAGAAGCTTATTGGTCTTGTCACATCTAGAGAAGAGATTCCCAATCTACTAAAGGTGACCTGGTTTTAGAAGAACATTTGGTTTATGGAAGCTTTGAAAATATAACTTGTTGTAAAATCAAAATTTTCACTGTTTTTGAAACTTTTTTCAGCTTGATGATGTAATTGATCTTGTAATTCCACGAGGAAGCAATAAATTGGTTACACAAATCAAGGAATCCACCAAGATTCCTGTTCTGTGTCATTCAGGTAATATAAATAAATAAGGTATTTATTCTACTTAAGTGTATTGGCTTTGTTGATTTGAACATTATGAGTGATGTAGCGCAGAATTCAAAGTAGGGATAAGATCAACGTAGCAGTCCTAAAGTAGTCAGGACTAGCACAGTTTGATGATGATGAATTTACCTCATGTGCATTATTACTGTACAATTATTCTGTTATGTATTAAATCACATCTTAATGTTTACCATCCAGATGGCATTTGTCATGTTTATCTCGATAAATCTGCTGACATGGAAATGGCGTCAAGGATTGTGTTGGATGCCAAAATTGACTATCCAGCTACTTGTAATGCAATGGTATGTCTCGATCTGACTGAAACTTGGTCTATGACAATGGCTTTCTATTTCTATATTGGAAAATTGGAGAGTGAATGTACACCTTTTTTTTACCATTCCGAGCCAGGTTCTGATTTATCATGGTATCCCTTTCTGTAGAATTATGTAATTTACTTTCTTTTTAGACCTACACTTGACCTCTTGACTTGTTGCATCCTTCTCTTCATTTCAAGCTCCAAATTTAGTTATTAGTTAGATCTTCATATCTTGTCCTTGGTATACCTGTTTCTTAGCTTGTGGTCTCCACTTTTCACTGTTTTTGAAAATTGTAACAGACGGCTGAATCTAGTTCTCAAAATATTGCATCTTTTACCATCCTACATTTGTGAGAATTACTTTTGAGATCTCTTTTCCAAAATTTTTGAACTCTATAGGCATAAGTGCATTTTGTTTTTTCAATTTTGATTATCATCACCTTGGTGGGAGCCTAATGCGGTAATTCCCTTTTGCAAGTTGGCACTCTTGACGATTTCAACTAGTCAACATCCTTTATTTAAATGACTGCATATTCCTATATTTAGTACTCTAAATCTGTTATTCAAGAAATACTTGATTCAAAGTTGGTCTCTGTTACTTGCAGGAAACACTTCTTATCCACAGAGATCTCTTGAATAATGAGGGGCTTAATAATTTACTGGTAGAGCTCAAAAGTGAAGGTCTGATGTTGTCATCAAGTCAAAAATTTTAAATTTGGCAGCTAGTATCTGTTTCCAAAATTTATGCTGCAAGGAGATTGTACTTTACGAGTCAAAGTTTCAAGCTTTAAATTCATGGAATTGTGAAACTTTAGAAATTCGCTGCATATCAATTTCAGGTGTTGCCTTGTTTGGCGGACCTAGAGCAAGTCAAGAGTTTGGTTTTCCAGAAGCACCATTCTTGCATCACGAATACAATAAAATGGCTTGTACGGTTGAAGTTGTCGATGATGTTCATGCTGCAATTGATCATATACATCAATATGGAAGGTATACTACAGTTTTTAATCACTTTCAGTTTTTCTTGATGACTTATTTGTCATGATTTGGAAAGAATCACAATAAATCAACTACATGGAACATTGACCTTGAATTTCATTGCCAGTGCACATACTGATTGCATTATTGCCAAGGATATTGCAACGGCAGAGATCTTCCTCAGTCAAGTTGACAGGTATCACAATGATGTTCGATGGTATATTACATTTTTAATAGGGGCTGAGTTTTTTGTTGTTTGGTTTATTGCTTTCTGTTCTCGTACATATTTCACTATTGTCATTTTTCTGATTTACTTATGGAGTCTAATTAAGACTAATTTAATCACTACAAAGTACGCCTTCTCTAACCTGTGTAAATATTTTGCGTGCATCAACATTGCGAGATAGATATTCGAGCCATATGTCCAATTCTTCAGAATAGTGACCTTGTCCAATACTAATCCCAAGCTTGATGGGACCACTATGCGTTGTTATATTATTATCCATTTTTTATCACTTCGGTGAAATTTTTGTCCATTTTCTTCTTGGCGCTCGAAGCATTGGTACAGGATCTCATAAAAGCTCACCATCCTACATAAACCCAAAAATATTACAGAGGTTGTTTAAGCATCAGTTTCGAAGGAGATGACTTTAAGTATTGAATGGAATGTGGATACAGATTGCACGTATCAGGGAATAAATAAATACATTTGACATCAAATTCATGCAGAGCGGCAAGAGATGCATCCTCGTTCGTTGCTTAGATATTTCTAGTTTGGTATAACATAAAAAATATAAATGTTTATGCATTTTGTATGTAAGAAGAGATACCATGATCCCTTTTTTGCTTATGTAGCGCTGCAGTATTTCACAATGCAAGCACACGTTTCTGCGATGGAGCCCGTTTCGGACTTGGAGCAGAGGTTATCTTTTTTTTCCTTCCAAAATTTCACTCACTCGGTGTATATTACGATTACCTTATTTATTATCACGTATTTGTTTGTTTATGACTCGAAGGTTGGTATAAGTACAAGTAGGATTCATGCTCGAGGCCCTGTTGGTGTCGAGGGATTGCTGACTACTAGATGGTAAGTTGCATGTTCAATCACATTGCCAAATTCTAATAATCATTACCATTTGTTCTTTTCGTCGTAGGATTGATCGTAGTTAGACTATTAGCT
This sequence comes from Hedychium gardnerianum, assembly GCA_038050645.1. Classification (NCBI taxonomy): domain Eukaryota; kingdom Viridiplantae; phylum Streptophyta; class Magnoliopsida; order Zingiberales; family Zingiberaceae; genus Hedychium; species Hedychium gardnerianum. The sequence goes on along the minus strand of JBBUKS010000060.1, from coordinate 2,377,443 downwards.
CATAAGAATTACAAGAGGATTTAGTGAGTCTGTTGATTAGCACCTGAAAAATACAATTAACAAACCGGGTCGATTGGAAAATTGTTTATTTCTCTTGATTTTCTCCTCCTATTTCACTTTCATATGCTTACCATTACTTGTTAGAGATCTGCCCTTTTGTTACATTCCTTAGGAGTTCTTCCTCATCTGGCCTTGCAAACATGATATCATATTAATTACAGCTTTTGTGAACTTACGAACGATAAAGTATTCATGTATCGTCTAAATTCTCGTCGCATCCAGGATTTTGAAAGGCAGCGGGCAAGTGGTGAATGGCGATAAAGGGGTAGTTTACACCCATCGAAAGCTTCCTCTAGTGAGTCCCAAACTCTATTCCTATTTTTTTTCTCTCTTATTTGTGGAAAGCTCAGTGATCAAAAAAATGTTGAGTTTTGAACAAATATAAACTAAAACTAGAAAATTTTAGCTACAAAACAAGCCTCAGAGTTTCATTTAACTTGAATAATTATGCTAATTTACACACTCAACTCTATCTAATTCTCTTTACAGGAAACTTAGCAACCAAGTGGCGATAATTTTGGTCTCCCTGTCGATGCAAGAGTCGATTCCATGGCCTCCGAAAGGGTTTGCATTTTATTTTTTATAGGGTTGGAGCCCTGCGGCAGGATTAGGAAGCTTATGCCATCGGCTCTTTGCTGAAAATAAGGCCAACTAATTGAATGGTTTAATGATGCATCGAATGGAGGCTACGTTCATAATAACAATTGGTAGGGATGTAAATGAATTAAATATGAATAAATTTAGTATTCAGTTTGATTGATGAGAATTTATTTATGTTTGTTATATATATATATAATTAAGAACAACTCATTAAATTAAAAGAATAAATATTACGAGTAATGTCATAATAAAAAGGATGTTCATAATAAAAATTGAAAAATACCTGGAAATAATATTACGAGTAATGTCAAATAAAATTTTAAAATTTATGTGAGATCGGATTAGTCACTCTCAAAATTAGTCGGACCGAATATTTGAATATATGATGTCAATTAACAAAAACAAAAAAAATAAAATAAATGAAGTTTCTTATTAAATTTATAAATAATTTTTTGTTAAAAAAATAAGTTTATAGTGTTAATTTCATTAATTAAATAAGTTTAAAAAATATTAAAATTGTAAATAATCAAATAAATTTAATTGATCTAAATGAATGTTTAAATTAAGCTTAAATATTGAGTTAAATTTGGATAATTATTTTAATGATTTAATTTATTTTAGACGGAGTATTTTGACTTATTAAATAAGTTTAAATAATCTAAAGTTTAAGTTGGATTTAATTCCTTTAATCAGACTGTTTGATTTTATTTATTTTTTTCACATGTTTACTCGCATTTAATCTTTTATCTTTTCACTAAATTAATCAATTGCCCATAAGTTGGATTTAAGCAAGTAATCCAAGATTTTGTCTTCTGTTTTTTTAGGGGATTTTTTTAAAATAAAATTGAAGTGAATTTAATAAGTTAAAAGTAATTTTGTTTAAATTAAAAAAAATGTAATTTTTTTTTGTATATAACAGTATTTTATAAGTAATAATTTTAATTAAATAAAAAATAATTTTATTTTATGCTTTAATAGAACTAAAATAGATATATTTAGATGAAAAGTAGGATAAAGAAATAATGGATCTTAATTTGATATTTTTAAAAATTGAGTCGTCCTTTTTAATCATAACGTTAATAAATGACACTTTTTGATTTTTTTTTTGTCCTTTGATAATTATTTTGAAAATCATAAAAAATTAAATAATATTTAAAATCATAAAAAATAAAATTCAAAAATAAGAAAACTATATTAAAAATTAGCATTTTAGAATTTCAGAGATAATTTGACTATTTATAAGAGAATTTTATAATTAATTTTTTTTTTTGATAATTTCAGACTATCAAATACTCATAAACTAGTTTTTTTTTTTGAAAAAAAAATTAATGTATTTTTATTTTATTTTTTTACTACCAAATAAAATATATTCTTAACGTACTAAACCGGCACAGGCCGATTCGGGCGTGCGAACCGTGTCCGGCCTGACATGCGAGCCGAGCTCGGCCGTTCAATCGGACACGTCGTCTACAGCAGACTGGACAATACACAGATTAAAGTTTGACTGAATAAATTTACTCGTTTATTACCCACCCATCCTATTGATTGTAGTGGGGCTCATCGTCGTTGTCAGGACCACAGGGCGACATGCAATCTACTCACCCGAAACTATTTACCTACTTTCGTTGACGTGTACCCGATTCCGTACCTTACCTACAATTGCTCCGATCCGACCTCAGTTTATTTATCGAATAAAAAGGAACAAAATATTCTATCGCCTCTCGTCGCATGAACGCTGTTCTTTCCCCTTCCCTTCTAGCAGCTTGCTGGCGTCCCTTCGTTCTGCGCCTTGTTCGCGGTCGTACTCTTTCCATCTCCGGGGCGGCATCGGATCAGGCGGGAGGTAATTTTTTTTTCTTTTAATCTCCGCCATTTTCTCACCTTTTCCTAGTTTCCTCCTTGTGCTTTCAAGGTCGAATCTGAAAGAGAATGTATTTGCCTTTTGAATCCCTAATTTGCTTAATAGCTTTGCGATTGGAAGATCCTATCCATTTTACGTGCTTAATCTATGTTAGGGTAGATAAATTTTGTAACTTTGCTTCTTGATGCTGATTTTTGTGGAAATGTACCGGCTGTTTGGTGGCGCCCCCGCATTCCGGAAGCAAACGAGGGAAGGTTTAGGAACAGTTATTGGGTTCTGGATATGTCAGACTTTCTTTTTTTCGCATGGGCAAGTAGAGAAAAACAATAACTTGTGTGAATTTGGGTAGGTATAAATGCGGTTGTGATATTTTTGTGAGATGTCCCAATATATTCCAAGATGGAAAGATATACAGATTGAAAAGAAAAACATAGTGAATGGAGAGGGTTGTAGGTAATAGATTTCTTACAACTTACAAGTCGTTTGTAAAGGAAGGTAATAGATAGAAAGATAGAAATCAAAACGATGTCACAGGAGCCTCATTAGTGTCCACGTGATTTTTTTTTTCCTTTTGGAAAACGATATGAGTGAACAAGTGCTCACTCAAGATAGGCATTATATAGACGTGAAGTTACAGGCATAATCTGATCTCTTCCAGGTGAAAGACAACAACAAAAAACTACCATGTCTATGAACTAAACTGCTATAAATTGAAAGCCTCAATGCAGTGGAATAACAAAGAAGGTTCTCTTGTTGAATTAGGAGGAAATATAAGCAAGGGTTATCGTGTTTAGGTATACCTAAACTTACAAGGAGTTCTGATGATAACTTATCTATTCACCTACGTTTTATTGTTCGAATAATGCCTTTTGAACTATGTCCATTCCTGTTGAACATGTGTGTCATGTTAATTAAGTTTATAAGTTGTTTGTGTACTTGCATGGTTCTTTAAATGTTGATAAAATGTTATTTTTATACTACACTTGTATTATGTTGTTTATGTATTGATTAGCTATTGTAACTTGGTGTTGACATGCAAATCTAGTCTAGAACTTGATAGTTGAATTATATTTCTTGTGGATGTGGATTATATAACGGATGTTCTATTACAAATGAGGCATTTAACCCATTAGGAGGATGATAGACCGTATAGCATTTTATATAGGTTAACTTCACCATGACCATGCTTGGCCAGCAGATGAGAGTGATGCACTCGACACAGCATGCTCGAACTATATTTGGTAGTCGTGCACATGTTGGAGCTTACATGAGCATCACTCTCCATCTCAAAATGGGAGAGTGCATGGGTTCACACCCATTGAATGGGTCTCAACATGCTCCTCGATTGATAACTAGTTTGCATTATTTGTGTGGTTTTGCAGTTATGCTGCTCTAATTTTCTTTTTTGTAGTTAGTGGTTGTCAATTTTGTTGTTCATTGCATGATACATGTTTATCTTATCATCATTCACCATTTTACTAACCTGTTTCTCTGTTTGAGGACCACAAGTGGATGCTATTTTAGGGTTGGGTGGGTTAAATTTTGACCATTGCTAAGTGGTAACTCGAAGGATGCTTCACAACGCACTTCATGAATTTTATGCCTTACATTTTACCATCATGATTTATTTCTTACCTTTGTAGCTGTAGTTCTTTTCTTATTATGTCAGTTCTTTGTGTCACTTTTATTTGCTAGTTCTTTTCTTATTATGTCAGTTCTTTGTGTCACTTTTATTTGCTAGTAGATTATTCATGCTAGTAGAGTAAGAACTTTTATTTAATTGTTCGTCATTAGTACATATGTCCCAAGTAATGTAAGTAGCTTGGCTAAATTTGCAAGTTGAGGTCTTTCTTGTGAATTCTTATTGTGAAAGATTTTAAAAATAATATATTGAAAACCCGTATATGATATTCTATTTTGAAGTTGTTGCTTTACTAAGTAGGGTATTGGGATAAATTGTTGTGCGACCATCATGGGTGTCATACTATGCCTATGGCCGTGGGAACGTATTTGGAGTGTGACTGATTTTCAGTTAGCCTCTGCGTTAAATAATTTTTTTACATTAAAACAATGTTTCATAGCTAAGGGCTGACACAATGTCTTTCTAACTGGATTTAGATCTGCAAAATTAACTTTACTAGTGAGGTGATACCTGGTCCTTGACCTCTAGATTTTACTTTAAATCACAGACTGTTGTCAGTCATCTATACATACAAAAAATATAGATATGAATAGATTAGAATTCAAAGCCTAGACCGCAGGGCTCACTGATTCAGCTAGCCCAGATTATTCTCTGCTTATACCAATTCTTTCAAAACTTAGATTATTCTCTATTTACCAATTCTCTCGAAACTGAGCTGAATGTATTCTAGATATTGCAATAGCGTACTCTAATGCCCAAGGCAACTAGATTCCAGATTTATTCTTTAGTCTGTATAGTATCTAGAATGTTCCAGTATTCAGAATTAGATAAACATTTTGGATTTGAACTGAACAACTCCAGTGATGCAATTACGTGAAGGTACAATTCACTCCTTTTTATTAGATTTCTCTCTTAGAACACCATAAACAGAAGGCGAGGTGAGTTCTGGATTGAGTAAATAAGCTGAAGATAAGCCTAAAAGATAAGATTTTGCGGTGGTTATTTCATTATGACAGACCTCAAACTGATGATATTTTGGTCCTAGTTGTCCAAGTTGGTGTCTGTCATAAAGTCGCTGTGGATAAATGTTGCTAATGTGACCTGTAAATCTATGCAACTAGGTATAGACAATTTTACAAGTCAAAACGAACATGGAAGGTTAATAGGTTTTGGTTAGATTAGAAGCAATATAAAATTTTGCTTGAGAACATGCCTAGAATGGCTGATTTTCTAGTCTTGAAAGCTTTCCTGCATTATATTATGAATCTTTAAATGGTTGCAACATTCTGCAATATCTAAAATCTTCTCCTCATTGTTGATTCTCGCTTGTGTAGATTTTTTCCAATCTTCAATTAGTGTGTGTTTTGGTACATCAATGAGATGGGTGTAACATTTTCCTTTTCCATTAACAAACCTTTTTAAACAATTTTCTTTCTGTGCAAATCTTCTACTTCTGTATAATTGTTCATTTCTCTTGTGTAACTCCAGTAAGCATTGGACTTTTAATTGGCAGAGTGCTACTCTTCTTTTCTTGGTTGCATCATCACAAGATAAAAGTTACTGACATGGCAAACTGCAAATGATATGTATATATATGTTTTGATGGAGCAGAAGCAACATATAGCAATTTTCACAACAGCAAGTCTACCATGGATGACAGGAACTGCTGTCAACCCTTTGTTTCGTGCTGCTTACCTGGCTAAGGATTGCAATTGGGAGGTTACCCTTGTAATTCCTTGGTTATCATTGAAAGAACAGGTTTTAGTATATCCAAATAAAATTATCTTTAATTCACCTGTGGAGCATGAAGCTTATATTCGTTCATGGCTCAAGGAGAAGGCTGAAGTTGTCTCAGAATTTAATATTATTTTCTATCCTGGAAAGGTGACATACTGTAAGCTAATCATGGTTCTACCTTCTTTAAATATACTCCTTTTAAATTTGCATCTTTGTCATCATGTGTAATTTACTCGAGGTTGACATAAAGAGTAAAAGTTTTGTTATTGTTATTTGATATTGTGCTAAATGTTGATAAGACTTACTTGAACTAGGCTTCAGACTCCCACTTACAGATATAACTTCATGACTCCCTTTTAGTTGTTTTGATGAACTTCGTTAATTTCACATAAATTGCAGTTCTCCAAAGAGAAAAGGAGCATTCTTCCTGTTGGGGACATCACTGAGACTATTCCTGATGAATTGGCAGAGATTGCTATACTTGAGGAACCAGAACATCTTACATGGTACCATCATGGTCGGCAATGGAAAACTAAATTCCGAATTGTGATAGGTGTCATTCATACTAATTATTTGGAATATGTTAAGAGAGAAAAAAATGGGCAGATACAAGCATTTCTCTTGAAATATGTCAACAGTTGGGTTACTCAAATCTACTGCCACAAGGTTAGTGTCTTGAGTCTCCGTTGAAGTTTATTCTTTCATCAAAACAGATTCAGTATGTTGCAAATTTTAAGCATTTTCTTTTTCAATTATGTTGTTGGTTTATTATTAAATTTTTCTTCTGACCAACTGAAAGAAATGAGTCCTATCACTAGCAAAATGGTATTCTTGGATAAAGTTTACATATGATATCCATTGCATTTTTCTTATTAAATATCATTCCATGCTAGTTGGCGAGGACAAAATTTTTCATTCCACCTGTTAAAACCCCTAGTACAATAAGTTGGTCTTTCATCATGATTTTGTTCGCAACCGTGAGTTCCTTTCATGAGTTCATCTGCAACACAAGTTTGTCTACGACCATGAGCTTCGTCAATGAGTTCATTCGCGTCCATGAGCTTTATCCATGATTGTGAGCTATGTCCATGAGTTGGTCCATGACTGCAAGTTCATCAATGACCACACCTCTTGTCCATGAGTTAATCTGCAACCACAAGCTCTTCGTTTGCGATTTTGGTTTTCGGCAAGCTTTCCTCTTCTTCATGTCTTCTTTCTCAATATGCTAGTCCTCTTCTCTCTTTTTTTTTTTTTTTTTGTCTCTTCATGTTCCTTGTTTGAGCAACTCACACCATTTGGTGGCACGAGCTGAAACAACACGATATTGTTTCATTTTGATCAGGGACCAAAACAATAGATACTTTAAATCTTGCCTTTTCTACCCTGATGTTTCTAATAAATTGGAGATTATAGGCATTAAATGACTGTGCATTGGATTACTAAATAGATATTGGAAACCTAGGTTTTTTTCCCTATATATCTCATTTCACAATGATTCACCAAATTTGGTCTCAGATCTTAAAATATGCTCTTGATGTCAAGAGTTTTTACTTGGATTCACAATAGAGTTTCGGTATTAATAATGGAAGTTGATTGTCTTCTTTTTCAATTTTAACCTATATCTACTAATAAATTATAATGGATCCCTCAAAAATTTAACTCAATACTACAATGCTTATATAAAGTATTAAATTGAGTTGATTGCCAAAATATGAGGGGATATATCTTTCTCTAAGTTTACATTTCATTTAGGGCCACCATTCAATAGGTCTCATATGAGTTGGGCCTCATTGACATGAGCATATCTCCAATATTTCATAATCGATCTAATAAGTTTAAATTTGACAAAACGTACTTGTTTGACAAAAGTCAAGTCATTATAGTCAAAATAGATCTATTTCATCTAACTAACCAAGAAATGTATCACGATTTATTCTTACATTAAAAGTAGAAATTTCTTCTCTAATATGTTTAGATCTATATTGATTGTCACTTTTATGGGCACAATTTATTTTTTCTCTAGACATAGGAGACATAGGGCAATGTGATTATCGATGAGAATCTCTATAATTCATGGAGTTGTATGCACGTGAAGGGTTATGTTTCTCAAAGTTATTTGAATGGTTCATCCTAGTTCTCATGAATCTAAAATCGTATATTTTAATTTTAGAGCATTTATAACTCATATTTATATATTTCGTTTCTCTCACACTGGTGGTGGCTTCACTCAACATGTCAATCTAAGATTTTTAGTAAGTAATGATTATTATAAAGTGAGAGCATGATACACTAGGGTACAATAAGAACTATATGATAATTGTTTTTTGTAGATGATAGCTAAACTGGACAAAAACTAATGCATGAAATCTAAACTATCGCCTAAATAAACAAAAGCAATTTTTTTATTAAAAAAAATAGAGTTAGCAAATTTATCAGAATTATGCAATTGCAAACCCAATCTAATATAAAAATTGCCACAAGGTTTGAATCTAAATGCCTTTTTTCTTGTAATCCTATTAGGCTGTATTGAAGTTTGATTTGTTGTGCAACATTTACTTTGTAAATCGTCTTATACTAGATCAGGGAAATCATATTTTAGTAACATAACTAAAATAACCCTACACTACGTCATTCTACCAACTTGTGATCCCTCAAACCTAACTGAGCATCTGTAAATTTTAGCACGGGTTTTTTTGTTGTAAAATTCTCTTATCACTATGAGGTTAACAGCCGGTGTACTGTTATTTATAGTTTCAAACAAAAACTCAAGGTTATCCACTTGCAAAATGTGCTTATATCACCCACCTTGTTTGCTGCTGCAGATTGTGAGATTATCAGGTGCCACCCAAGATCTCCCAAGGTCAGTCATCTGTAATGTCCATGGTGTAAACCCCAAATTCCTCGAGGTAGGGAAAACAAAGCATGAGCTAAAACAGAGAGGTCAGATAGCATTTCCCAAAGGTGCATACTTCATCGGAAAGATGGTTTGGAGTAAAGGCTATACAGAACTTCTCCAGCTACTGTCGAAATTCCAAGATGAACTTTCTGATTTACAGATAGACTTGTATGGGAATGGAGAAGACTTCAATGAAATTCAAGAATCCTTCAGTAAATTGACCCTGGATACGAAAATTTATCCTGGTTGTGATCATGTCGATTCTATATTTCATGAGTAAGTTAATAACTGATTTGCCTCTGCATCGCATCTTCCTCATTCTCGTAATTGTTGATATTTCAAAATATTCTTCTTTCGCTTTTCAGCTACAAGCTGTTCATTAACCCGAGCACTACAGATGTAGTTTGTACAACAACAGCAGAGGCTCTTGCAATGGGGAAGATTGTTATTTGTGCCGACCACCCTTCAAATGAATTCTTTAAGCGGTTTCCAAATTGCTACACATACAATAGTGGCAAGGAGTTTGTGAAATTAACACTCAAAGCTCTCGTCAAAGAACCTGCGCCGATCACAGACAATCTTCTACACGAGCTATCCTGGGAGGCAGCCACAGAAAGATTTATAGAGGCTGCTGAGCTAAAGGAGATCATACAGGAGAAAACACTTTCCTCGCCGAAGCCTTCCATGGCAATGTCTTCCGATGACTGGAAGAAGAGTGTTGAGGAAGCATCTGCATACCTGCACAATGCAATATCTGGAATTGAGGCTGCACGCTATGCCTTTGGTGCGATTCCGAACACCATACAACCTGATGAGCAACAATGTGAGGAGCTTGGTTTGCCTTTCGAACATAAGCTATTCGACGGACGTTCTGCTGCTCCTGATACTGACCTATCAAAAATGACTTAAATTCAGTTAGAATGTAGTTTCTGCCTTTCATGTTTTGCTCTGTGAATTATGCACGATTCGGAGTACTTAGCCAAACCTAATGCCATGAGTTAAGCAAAAGATGTAAGAGTGGAACAATGGACATGTACAAGCATTTGCAGTTGCATGATTTTCAGTATGTTTTGAAGCGTTTGGCCACTCTGTCCCTAAATTGTATGTGTATTGTGGTTATTGTTTGAAAAAAA
>JBBUKS010000060.1:2334415-2367414 GCA_038050645.1 Hedychium gardnerianum | reverse complement strand
AATGTGGACGCAAGTGAAATTAATGAGAATGATGATGATAATGACAAAGATGAGGATGAGGATGAGAATGATAATGAGAATTTTGATGTTAGGTAAGTTTTTTAATCTTAATATGATAATGGTTTTCATATATGATAATATTTTTATTTATGAGTTAATTTAGTTTTAATTTGTAAATTTATAAAATTCATAGTTCAATTAGTTGTTTGTATACTATTCCATTTTTTAAATTATATATTTTATCTGTTAATGCACTATATTTTTTGCTATAGGTCATTACAGGTCATATGATATTTTATTGCGCACTCTCTGATCTGTTAGTAGATATGATAAGTTTTTTCATGTTTTTCATTATGCATTAAATTTTTATTACTTTATCCTAATACTTTTGTTTGACAATCTCAGCGTGGTGGGCATAAACGTATTTCTCTTAGTCAGTCTGCTTCATTACCGACATTGGACCTACGACCCCCTTCAGGTGCCGGACCTTCACATGCACCTTCGCCAGCACCTTCTCATTCGTTGTCGCCAATACCTTCGCCGGTACATTCCCTCGTACCCACGCATGTTCCTGATTCGATCAGAAACTCAGCTACTGAGTTTATAGACCCTCAAGAGTTTATAGTCTTGTTCAGAGATTTGTAAGTACTATAAAATATTTTATTTTTTGAACTATCATAATTATTTAACATTGTTTGTTTATAATTTTATAATAAATTTCAAAATTCTGTATGAGTTATTCATGATATTAATAGAATCGTAAATAATCATTGGGGAGATACTTCAATGACATATTCAAGTACTCTAGCGACTACAAAAGAGCTATGGTGAAACAAGTTCAAGATATATCTCCTTCAACATATGAATATAAAATTAAATTGAATATATAATCAATTATTTTTTTTCCACTTCAGTGAGCTTTCAATTAGGACCCGAGTGAGGAGATACAGATAAAAAGAATATTAAAGAAAAAATATGACGATCACATCAGACATGTACTGAATCATGCCAAGACTCGGGGGGAAAAACCATCCTGCATCACTGATGAACATTAGACAAGCATCTCTAATTTTTGGGGAACGGAGGAGAGCAAACAAAGGAGTCACCAGAATAGAATGAATTAAGCTTATAATTCTGAAAACTCTTCTACGATATATGCGGGAGACTCTATTAATATAGATGAGCATAGAAACAGATTGATAATTTTTTAACTCTCTCACTAATTTTTTAATTTATATCAAATTATTTCATTATTTCTAATCGTATTTTTTTAGACTAAGTACATGGGGAAAGAGCCTGCATTTATAGATGTTTTCATCCGCATATTTATAAAAAAAAAAAACAAGACTTTGAGTGGAGATAAAGCTAAAGTAATAAAAGTTGGGATTAATCTTTATTTGATTTTAAAATATTGTTATTGAACTTTTATTATAATTTTTCTTATGACAAAACATGATAAATATAATGAGTTAGAGCTAGTACTAAGAAATTTCAAACGAGTGAAAACTTAAGTGGTGAGCCCTCTGTTGGTAATAATATGAGTTTATGGTTAAAGGCCAGTGGGGGATCGAAAGGAGGAAGAATATTAGGAATGCGTTTCTTAGCAGAACCCAAAGAGTTGCTGGTACATCTTCTTCCACCCACCAACAGTAAAGGCGTAAATAAATAGCTTGACCGAAGAAGTTAGTCATTTGAAGGAGATAATATTACAAAGAAATCAAGAAATAATGCAAAGGGATCAACAAATATTGCAAAGAAACAAATTAGCGATTTGCGCCGACAACATGACTTCATAATGTGACATCTTGAGTTGAGCTCTGCTCTAAGTCAGATTACTCCCTGTTCCGTTGATGATGGTGGCGACGACTACGACGACGATGATGGTGATAGCTTTTTGTGACTTTAATTATATATGAGTGTTATTTATTTCATAATTAATATTTTGAACATTAATTATTTGATTGTGAATCTTTCAATTTTATATTTTTTATTAATATTATTATTTTTTTTTGAACATGTTTGGTGAGGCTAAGTAAATTGGTATAAATTTAAAATTCATGTCGGAAGAAAAAGTAAGTATTAAATTTTGTGTTAATTTCAGAGATTTTCTTTCTTATTATAAATGATCCTTTTAGTTTGTCTATTTGTTTTGATGCAGGAAAAGAAGAATGAACGGAGAAGAAAGTTTTTGTGGAAAAAGAAGATGAGTTGGTGATGTTTATGTATTTTCATTTTAATTAACTTATTTAATTTTTTGGAGAATGTTAGATATTTTTGGATACAAAGACTTATATGATTTGATATGTTTCTTTGGACTTATTTGTATGATTTTATTTTGACAACTTTTGACTTGTATTATTGTAGATTTGGTTTGGAATATTAATAGGATGTGTATCTTTTGTGTGATATATGTTAAATAGGATGTGTATATTATGAATAAAATGTGATAATGTTAAATAGGATGTGTTAGATGTATAGGATGCGTTAAATAGAATGTGTTATAAACATGTTTGTAAATAGATTGTATGATATTGGATTGATTTGGATTGTATTGTATTGTATTAATACGATAAAATACAAAAATGGATAAGTTCTGTTTATTTTTTTTTTCATTTTGGGATAAATTTAACGACGAAAATAATTCGTTGTCAAATTATCATAAATTACTGTGATATCGATGATTCTGCGATGAATATTCTTTCGTCGCAAAATCTGAGATGAATTCATGGATTCGTCTTAGATTTTGGGATGAAACCACTAATTCATCCCAGAATCTGGGACGAAAGAAAATTCGTAGCAGAATTGTAGAATTAGCAGATTGACGATGAATCCGTATTCATTGCAGATTTAATGACAAAATTATTATTCGTCATCAAATTTGGGCATCTCGTATTTGGCGATGAATTCATTTTTATTATCAAATCTGCAACGAATATCGGTCTCGTTGCTAGAATTGGGACGAAATTAAATTTCATCGCAGATGACTTAGGAATTTTGTGACGAGTTTTTTCATTGTAGAATTGCAACAAATTTGACGACGAAAATCAAATTCTTCGCTAAATTTGAAGTCAAATTTTAATTTTTTTGTCGTAGAATTTGTCGACGCTAATTTAGAACGAAAAAAAATTTCATCGTAGAATTCATCCCAAAAATTTTGCAATGATATTTTTTTAAATTTGCCCCAAAATTCATCTTAGATTGTGTATTTTTTTAGTGCAATCTAAGTCCATATTAATAATATATAAAAAATATTATGGACAGAAAAATATCGGTATAAAATCTTTTAAATAAAATCTAAAAATAAATCCATCGAAACTTAACCAAAATAAAAAAAATATATACATTTTTCTCATTCTAACCGTTACCTCCGTTCACCTCTCATTCCACCTTCATTTTTATACTCTCACATCTTTTGTATTTCAATATTTAGAGGGACAACCGCCTCCAAATAAACCCCAGCTCGTCCCTGGCGACTGAGTTGGCTTTATTTAAGTGATGCGTCTAATTAGAGCTAGTTCGAACCATCATAAACTTATGACGTCAAGGTTCAACACAGGCTTTGCCCCCCTAATGAAATTTTTAGATATTTATTTATCATAAACAAAAACGTATATTTGATTAATAGAAAAACAAAAACATTCTAATTATTCAATTAGTAGGATTGTTTATATTTTTTTTTTATCATAAATTTAAAAAATATATTTTTGATTATTTTAAATTTAAATTTTGCCTTTTTAATTTGCTTAAATTGGACCGAAGTGATATAAAAAGATAAAGAATTTTTCATCTTTAGATCAGGTTAATATAGCTTTTCAAGAGGAAATTATATTTCATATTTAGAAGTTTAAAATACTTTTAAATTTCATTATGATTTTATTTTATTTATTTTATTTGATGAAATAACAGGATAACTACTTTATTTCATATATACAGCGATGCTAAAAAATTAATTGATGTGGATACTGAAATAAATTGACGGTCGAGATGAATAATGAGATAAATGTTGAGGTGGGTGCTAAGTGTTAAGAGCCAGCCTGTATAGGAAGGTACGGGTCAACAACTAAGGAAGAAATTAGATCTGACCTACAGATATAAAGGAACGTCAGAGAGGATTAGAGTAATTTTCAGCGACACTACTTCAATATTTAAGTCACCAAAATAAAAATAGAAGCAAAAGTAAAGAGTTTAAATTTGAGATTTATATTTTTTAAAACTTGTAAATAGTGTCCATATATTTATAGGTGTGGAGAGAAAAAATTTAAAAAGATTATGACCACAAGAGGATAAAGGTATTCTTGAGTCTTGACCCTTTTAGTCGTTAATCTTAATTTAATTGTCACTTAATCATATGATGTCAACCGTTTAATCATTACTAGTTAAGGTTGGTGATTGTAGACTATTTATTACCTAGATAATAGGTCAATTATCAAATAGAAAACTCAAGAAACAAACAGAGTCTATTAGAGCTCAAGAGTTAAATCGTGCTTGATTTTGTAATTTTTAAATTTATTTAATAAGATAATTAAATCGAATCAAAGTGATTCTAAAATATACTAAGTTGTTAAAATAATTATTTAAATTTAATTTTATTTCTTTTTTATGAGTTTGAAATAGTTTGATTCGAGCATGATTCATATAAATGTTATTGAGAGCTTTGAATTTAAATTTATTTAATTGTTTAAAAGTTTTATATTTTAAATTTATTTAATTGATTATTAAATTTAATAATATAAATTTATTTATTTATTTTAATTTATTTATTTATTTAATATATTAATATAAATTTTATTGATGAATATTATTTAAGAATATTATTTATGAATGTTGTTTAATTGAATGAATTATTTAAATTTATTTATTATAAATTAAATAAATTTAAATAAGTTTTAAATTTATTTTTTTAATTTTCGGAGGCATTTAAAATAAATACATTTCGAGGCGAATAAAAATATCTTTAAAAAAATAACTGAAGCGGTCATTTCTTAAAGGTGTAAAGTCCGGGGTGTGTCTTGAAATTTCCCAATGAAATTGCTGCAACGTCACGACTTATTTTGTGTTCGATAAAAAGTTAAAAAAACCACTGCGATCCTGACGCGGAACGATCGAAAGCGACGCCCAAATTAACGATCTCGCCGGAGCCCCCTCCTCCCCCTGGCTGGGCGTCAGCACCGCCTCCGTTCTCCCTTCTCCACGCTCGCCTTCAACGCCGGAGATGAACGCCGGAAGCGCCGCGAAACTCATCGTCGAGGCGCTCCTCCAACGTTTCCTCCCGCTCGCACGCCGTCGCATCGAGACCGCCCAGGCCCAGGTCAGATCCTTTTGTACCTTCTCCACCTTTTCTTCTCTTTCCTCTTGACTGCTCTAGTCTTTGAGATCGTAGCATCAGGTTCCTGTTGATTTCCCGCAAATAATACTTCCCTAGGGCAATTATTATTATCGGTGTTGGGACGCGTCACTTGATCTGTATTACTGTGGGACGGTCTTTATGAAGTTTTTTTTTCACCTTAGTCTCCATTTTCCGGCTTCCCACACAGTCTGAAGGCCTCCACTGATCTCATAGTGTTGAAATTTTCCTTCGCGTGTCGTTAGCACAGAATGCTTCACCATTTCTACGGGTTTCCTTTTCCGTTTCCAATTTGCCTCAGATCCCAAGAAAAGATAGTAATCATTAAATTGTTCTAATTTGAAAGCTTGTTATCGAATTCATTTATTGTGATTATTTCCAAAACGACACTACGCCTACTTAAATTTTAATTTATTATATCGAAGATATACTCTTCCTCAGGCCATGTGTCTGTATGCTACAGGGATGTTTCACTTTTCATTTGATTCGTTGCATATGTTAAGCAGGATGGGCAATATCTTCGTCCATCTGATCCAGCGTATGAGCAAGTACTGGACTCGTTAGCTATGGTTGCGCGTCACACACCTGTTCCTCTTTTGGAAGCTCTTCTTCGTTGGAGAGATAGGTACTTGAAATAATTGATATTTAGTTTATCACACCTTGCTTAGATTTGCTATAATTCTTTTGTCCTAGTAAACTCTGATGGTTTATCAGGCTGCCGTTTTGAAACCATACTAAATGTGGAAACAAATGACTAGTTGCAAAATAGGCTTTTATCGAGATCTTTTGGCTAGCATAACATGATCATTGTATGATGTTTGGTACGAGATGCGATGTCCCCACAATGAGAAAAAACAATGCTTGATTATTTTGCCAAAAATAGGAAGAAGACTTCGTTACTTTAATTGGTAAGGTTGATGCATAGGTTGCATAAATTAGTCACAGTTGACAATTTGCTACTTCTTACCAACATCTCGTCAACCATTCTCTGTTTGTCAAAAGTGAACGACTGCCATCCAGGATCATTATGTTAGATGTGGGTTCAATCAAAGAGTTCGGATAGGAAGAATCTATTCGTATTTACAATATCAATTCTTCATTTACAATGCCAAGAATTTAGCTTGTATAATATTTCACAATCAGAAGAACTGTGTGGGAGAAAAAACATCATGAAAGGTGTTACTATTGTTGAAGAAGGGATGAGAAAAATAATTAGGGTTTTATTGGATATGGTTCAACCTAAACTAGTTTAAATGAACCACAATTTTGGTATTGGGGGTCTGCATATGCAGATGTAAATAGTGCATGTGCAGTCATAGACTACCTGGTTTTGAATACTGAAACCAACTGTCATACAGGGGACTAGATATGTGCTATGTCCGCTAATGCAGGTCCCAAGCATGCTTTGGTTGCTTTACTACCTTAGCTAATATTTACAATGTTAAAAAGGCGGTACCTTCTAAATCATATTTGCAATACAAACAGCTGGGAGTTATGGGTTGTAATCATAATTTGACTCATCCTTTTGAGTTCTATATCGTCCTCAGATATTTCAAACTTTGATGGTTTATTAGGTTGCCATCATCGAACCATATCAAAGGTGACAAGAAATGATTAATTCCAGTTTAACATAATGGTGATGCTGGGATGCATGCCCCAGTAAGGACAAAATTGTACTTTGTTATTCTACTAAGAGAGTATGAAGACACTAAAGAGGAGGGGTGAATAGGCGGCGACCTAAAAAAATAAATTTTCTCTTGCAAAACAGAAACGACCAAACTTGTTAAATCATACTGATCATGTGAAATTTAGAAGAGTGTCTTATTAAATAAGCAGGTGTTTAGACGAGGAGCAGAACATGAGTTATGCCCGTCCATTAGAATTATTATGTTGCAAAATGGAACTTATACTACACAGTTGCATGCACTAGATTATATATCTAGACAACTTGCTTGTATAGTTGTATCTGCATACGAAGCTGTTTCCAGGAAGAAGGGCAATATTTTCATTTAAAACATAATTCCTATTATGACTCCTACTCATTTCTTCTGAGCATTTCCCCCTTCTGTTTCATGGTTTATTGTTAAACCACAGTTGTAGTTCTCACATATAATGTATCTCTCTGATGACTATCTGTTTTTATGTCTCATAGAAGGGATCCTTTATCCCTTCAAAGTAGGTTTTAAACCTAGAATGAGTGTCACAGACAAGGACATGTTCTTGGCTTCTGTTTTATATAAATTGGTAGAAGTTTCTACTTGTTCTTTTACTTTTTATTTTCTTAATCTTATTTCAGTGAGTCTCCTAAGGGTGCAAATGATGCTTCTACATACCAGAAGAAGGTTTATCTCTTTTCTTTGCTACATACAGCATACTTGGGATTCTCTACATAATTTATCAAGACTGTTTTTTTTCCCCTGTACATCAAATTCTTGATTCCATCCTTAGTTTTCTTTTGTTTTGGATTGGCAGTTAGTTCATGCTTTGAACAAAGTAAGTATGGAGTTCAGTTTTAATGAAATATAAAAGCTTGGGTATTATAATTATAATTTCTAACCATACATTTTAAGTATACTTTTAAACTATGATGCTTAAACAATATATTGATAACAATGAACAATGTCAATGAAAAATTCGTTATGTGCAGTAGCATAAGTGGCAGTTGGCGAAGCACGTCCAGAAGATGGAGTCAGTTACATGAATACCATGGATATGCTGCATGAATTATTCTAGGAGTTGTTTGAATGTGCAGTTATTAAAGATTGTAGTTTGCATGCATAGGGAGTTGTAGCCATTATGACTGTCTTGTGATTTTGTCTTTAGGTTAATTGTGGATGATGTATAGTTCGTGGCCTTCATGAAGGGGCCACATGTAATGCTAAATAAATACTGTAAAAGCTGGAAGTAACTTATGTAAGTTTTGTCGATTGTTGTGCAGAACTCTAGGTTTGGAATTCTCTCATCCTGAGTCCTGACATGCTCTACATGTTCGTCACCCGAGGATCAATCCCTCGAACCATAACAGAATGTCTCTTAATTCATGCATAGTTCCAATCCAAGTCATGCCATAGTTTAGCATATTCAAATTTAGTGTGGCATTTAAGCTGTATAATGATAATGATCTTCATTGTGTGGATGAAATTGGCTGTGTTCTCATACTCGTGATGGTCTTTTTTACTCAGCTCGGAGTGGAGTGCATATTCTGCTCCGCTTGCATTCGCTTTGTGGAATGTTGTCCTCAGGAAGGGATCACAGGTAAATGCTTGTGTGCATGTATCTTTCCATGGTCATCAAGACATTAAAATTTTAGACTTGAAGCATGCATTCTTGTTTCATTTCAGAAAAACTTTGGTCTGGTCTAGAAAATTTTGTGTTTGACTGGTTAATTAATGCGGACAGGTGAGTCTTCTATCTCTGACTTGTTTTCGCTTTACTTTTGTCGATGCTAAATCTTATTCATTGTACTTACATACAAGATTATGGTTATGACCACAACTTTTTTGTAATCTCTCATTTGTTGTCGTGTTCAAACTGAAGCATGCATATCCAGATCACTTCTAATTCCGAAAATAGCTTTAAGTTATCTTGACTTAAAATATTTGATTCACTTGTCTATTGGTTGTGAATGTGTTCTTTTATAACCTTTTATGTTTATGAAAGCTTCTGCATGCAGCTTGCTGAGATCAAATGATCAGTGAGTGGCAAATGGAATTTAACTGATGTTTTTTCTCATTCCAACATTACTATCATGCATTATCTCTGTAATTTAAAAGGAGTTAAATAAATGTGCCTTTCCCTATTGTTTAATATCCCTCGTATATCATTCTTCTATTTATATCTGGTGTTGGTAGTCCAAATATAATAGAATTCAGTAATATTTGGAGTTTTTCACTGAAAATATTGACCTGCCAGTCTTTCAATCTCCATTGTTTAGGTTTTTGGAGAAATGAGTTTAGTCATTTTTTATATTCATGAAATACAGTAACTACAACAGACAAGTTCTTAGTGGCCTCGTGCTCCATGTCAGGTTTATCTCATGATAGGAGCCTATTCATTGACATGAAAGTGCACAAGGATTGTGGTATGAAGTGGATAACATATAGTGAAGCATCTGATGTATTAATCAGAATAATAGTCTTTGTACTGCTTGTCTCAAAATTAAAGATGAGGCCAGATCATTTTTGTTAAACAGTCAGTTGCCTTGTTACCTAATTTAACTAATGGAAAGCATTATATAAACTTTCTACGTCATCCTTTTTAGGTTTGAAAAAATGACACAGACAACTAGAACGTCTTACTTGCTATTGATTTATTTCTAATTAGGTAGATTGCTTTACTCAGATATTATGGCAGTGATTTTTTCTCATAAATAGTCAAGTCTCTTGAACCTCTTGGTGAGTTTTAAATTGCATGTGTAGACAAATCTTATTTTGATCATTGCTGTTTTGAAATTCCTTCTACTTTGGAATTCTAAAGGTAGTTGTAATCAGTTATCACATTTATGGTATGCTGATCTATCATGTTGACTATTCATGTTGCTCCTTTAGAGTCTACCAAGTTTCAGAATTTTAGGTTTTTGGTGGAAGAGTTATATATGCTTCTTATGATAAGTTGTCATTTTTTATTATTAGTTATACTTGTTTGCTTATTGTACTTCCTTCTGATAAATTGTAATGATTGGTAATTTTGAGAGCTTTGCTAGAAAACTGACACAATTTAAATCTATTATTTATTTGGCTTGTATTGAAAAATTGACTTATGTTATCTTTTTCACTAACAATTATTTGTTGGTCTTGTAGGGTTGTCAGCCAGGTTGATTATCCTTCCTTGGTAGATTTGCGTGGGCTTCTTTTAGACCTTGTCGCACAACTTTTAGGTGCTTTATCACGGATCAGGCATGTTTTCATTGGTTTATGCTTCACGATTCATATTTCCTCTCTTGAATTAGTAAACTTGATGCTTATTTCTTTAATATGAGGATGATTAGCTTGTCCTGTCTTTATGGCAAAGGGTAAAACTAAAATAAAGGAACAACCCTAGAAAGACTCCATTGATATTTCTATTGAGGTGTATGATATTGGAACTTGAATGCCTTAGAGCTGCCTATTTATTTGTGTTCCACATGATAGTTTTGCATCTTGGCATAATATTGGCCTGATAAGAAGGATTCATATTCTCAACATAGACTATGCTCTTGTGCAATTGACATTTCATGCTTTTGTAGATTGCATAAGCATAGTGCAAAATATGTACTTGCATTTTCAAACAAGATACCATTACATTTGAAGGGGATGCATAACGTGTGACATGGAATTATGTAATTCTATATATACAAAGAACAGAGGTGGATTTTTAAATATGGTACCTATTCTTCTCATTATCTACTCTTGGCCGTTATGGGAAGCATGGAACTGAACATTTCACTATATTCCCAATTTCTTACCAACTCTTGTCTGCTATGCAAAATATGAAACCTAACAGTTCCTTGTATGCTGCATTTCTGCAGCATATCATCGTGTGATGCCATGGCATCCTATTCGATAAGGGTCTTGATCCACATGTTTGAATAAAATATCAAGTTATAATACTTTTTAAAATATCTGTAGATAAACAAATGGAATAAGCATGTGGAATTTAATTTGATCATTTGGATAGTAGTCTAGACTCTAGACTACCATCCAATCCAAGTGAAAATACTTGGGTGACTGTAGTGTAGGTTTTACTTTAACTAATTGTATTCTTTTTCACTAAAAAATTAATTTGGTGTTCAAGAACTTTATTTAAATGTCAACAATATAAACTGGCCAACATGTTTTTAATTCAACTATTTGAGATAAACTATGCAATATTGTAACTGATCTCTAGATAAAGGTTATATTGTTGTTAATATCTAACAATATATACTTCCATACCAACATGTTGTCTCTTCAACTATTTAAAAAAAAAATGATGAACCAGGTAACACCGAACCTGGGGTGACCGGCCCGACCCCACATAACTATTTAAGATTAGCTAGCAATATTGCAATTGAGCTCTAGATAAGAGCATATTGCTGGGTATTATATTGGTCATTTTGATCACAATTATTTTAAGTAGAAATTTACTCAGTCTTCCTTTATCCTTGCAACATCAACTTTAATTAATTCTTGCAATTTCGACACAAATTAATTCTACTTGTCTAACTATAGAACCTTTTAACCATGTTTGAATAATTCCATACCATCTTTCTCTATTTTGTCTTAGTCTACTATTTGCTTATGGATATTACCTTTTTATCTCATGTCAATGATATATAGTACTTATATTTTCTTTAACCAAACTAGCTGACCTCAAATAGTCATGATTAACATGACTAACATGGCTTAGTAATGATGATGATAATTTTCTTTAACTAAATTAGGTTTGTCTATTAAACAGGTTTAGTTCTGTGACTGAGCGGTTTTTTATGGAGCTAAATACTCGGCGCATTGACACAAGTGTTGCCAGAAGTGAGACTCTCAGTATTATAAATGGGATGCGCTACCTTAAATTAGGAGTATGTAGATTTTTTCATGCATGGATTTTTTTGTTCTTCATTTAAGTGGTTTTCTTACTCTTTGATACTACTTTAGTTTTCTTTGTCACATTACTGTTTTTCAGATAAAAAATTGGCAGGTTAAATATTTTTTATATATTTCAGATAACCAAATGTGATCAATTCAAAGTACCATTGTCATATAACCATATTGCTAGAAGGATGATTTGATTTAATTTGTTCTTTGACACAAAAATAATAGAAACCTTAAAAAAATCTAAAATCCAACAGAAGAATTACATCCATTTGGTTATAATAAAAAGATTTTCAACAGATGAAAGAGACTAATGATAAGTCAGGAAGTTATTTGCTTTATTGATGCCGTCTTTCATATGTTGGTGTATCAGTTATGGCGAATTTTTTTTATTGTGTCTTTCTTTAATCTATTTGTACAATTACATTTTATTTGACTTTTTTCTAGGTAAAGACAGAAGGTGGATTGAATGCTTCAGCATCCTTCGTGGCAAAAGCTAATCCTCTTAATCGTACTCCTCACAAAAGAAAGAGTGAACTGTATCATGCGTTGTGCAATATGCTTTCAAGCATTCTAGCACCACTTGCAGAAGGTGGTAAAAACCACTGGCCTCCAGTGGGAGTGGATTCTGCTTTGGCATTATGGTATGAAGCAGTAGCTAGAATTAGAGGGCAACTTATGCATTGGATGGAGAAACAGACCAAACATATAGCAGTAAGCAGCTTGCTGATACTTGCTGAATTTAATTTTGTTTCCTATGGCTGATTCACATGTGCATTTATCTATGAATAAAGCGTCAAGTTTTAACTTCTTATGCTCAAGAGTATAAGATTTTGGTTTTTATAGGTCCTCGCAGCATGATACTGTTAGACATACCCATATCATTGATGGATGGATTAAACTGTGAATTATACTTTTTTGACCTTGACTATGGAATTGCTTAAACTTACGTCCGCCATACTTATTGCTCCTACCAGTGTATCTAAAGGTGTGGTGACTGTTGGTTGATACTGATCCACACCGAAAGGTTGACCTTGTAGATTCCTTTTGATTGGTTTATATTTTCATTCAGATTTGTTTTCTCTTCGATGAAGGGGAGGTGCAATGGTAAAGTTGTTGCCGTGTGAACCTAGATGTCATGGGTTCGAGTCTCGAAAATAACCTCTTGCAAAAAGCAGGGTAAAAGACTGCGTACAATATATTTGCAAAGGGTAAGGCTGCGTACAATAGACCCTTCCCTTCACATTGGCGGGAGCTTTGTGCACCGGGCTGTCCTTTTTTCTTTTCTCTTCGATATTAAGAGTGATATGAAGGAATAAGATATATGGAGTCCTCCAACTTGTAAAATCCATAGCTCAGCTTTAGTTAGATACTTTCTGAAATTTGATTTTAGTTAATGTTAGACACAGAAGTAAAAATAATGCAATATTTTAATTTCAAGTCTGTAAGGTTCTCATCCTCTTTATTTTTGTGGATGATTGGTTTAGTTGTATACTCATGGACATTCTCGTGTGGTCAGACATGAAATATTCCAAGACTAAATTGTGTAAGGTTCAGCTATGCAGGAGGTTGACATCTGGTGAGTTTGGTTGAATACATGGCTTTGGTAGTTAAATTTATCACACCACAAGGTTTCAGAGGAAGCTTTACAGGCTTACAGTTATTTGAAATAGGAAGCAAGTTCATTATGTTCCGGATGAACTTCAGTTAAATTGCTCTGATAATTGTGATATAAGGTTCAGCTATACATAGGTTGACTTGAGTTGAGCTTGGTTGAATACATGGCTTTGGTAGTTAAATTTATCACAGTACAAAATTTCGGAGGAACCTTTACAGCTATTGAAAATAGGAAGCAAATTCATCACACTTGGGCTTTCAGTCAGTGCATAAGATGCTTGTAATTGTCCATAATGTGTTGAAACTAAGTTACCAGTTCCATATCACTCTGAACTTATGGCATTTTCTCATTGTTGTGCAAAGAAATAGAAATATTATGGGAAAACATTAACCTACTTTAGATGAATGTTTGATTAAATAAAATTTATGAGAACACGGAAGATCTGAAAATGTCATCTGCATTATAATTGGATACATTGAGAATTGTGTAGCACATAACAGAAATATGCATTTCTAGCCTCTCTGACATGTACAAGGCACCGGAAAACTAAATCGAATAATGGCTAGATTCTGAAGCAGTTTAAGTGTTATTTGCCTTTTTTTGGGCGCACATATGCATTTAAGTCCTGACTGAGTTTGTTCTTTGATCTAATCCTGGTAAATCTATAATAGTTTATGTTCTCAGGTTGGTTTTCCATTGGTGACCCTTCTACTATGTCTTGGTGATCCCCACATATTTAACACTAACTTTGGTCCTCATATGGAGCTTCTGTATAAGTATCTTAAAGTGAGTCTTTTCTTGTATAGTTACAATTTACAAGTGCATATATATATATATATATGTATATATATTTCAGATGGCTTCTTGGGTTAGCTGAATTTTTTTTTTTTGCTTTAGTCAGAAACTAACTTGATTGATATGATCTGCACGCAGGACAAAAACCATCGCTCCATGGCGCTTGATTGTTTGCATCGGGTTGTGAAGTTTTACTTAAATGTTTATGCAGGTTATCAGCCTAAAAATCAAGTATGGGATTATTTATACAGTGTGACATCTCAGTTGTTGACAGTCTTAAAGAAAGGTTTGCTAACTCAAGATGTTCAGCATGACAAGCTTGTTGAGCTCTGTGTGACTTTAGCTGAGAGCAACCTAGATTTCACCATGAATCATATGATATTGGAATTGTTAAAACCTGATAGTTTGAGTGAAGCAAAGGTTATTGGTCTGCGGGCTTTACTTGCCATTGTCATGTCTCCTTCAAACCAACAATTTGGCTTGGAAGTTTTTCATGGTGATACTTCATCCTTAGAAACTTAATCAAAAATTTGTTTGTTCTTTTATATTAGAGAAAATTGCATTTTGCCCCTATAGCATATCTACTTTTTCATTTTGCCCAGTTTAGAATAATATGATTTGCTCATAGTTTGCCAAACAAAAATAAAATACCTCCTCCTTCAATACTATTGGGAAGGAAATTGTTCATCCATGTACAATACACATGACAAAATCAGGCAAGAGTTCAAATGTGTAAAATTGTGATTCACCTTTTATTTACCTATTAAATGTATGGCCTAAAGGGTTCCCTTACCTCCTCTTTCTTCTTCCTTTTCTTCATATCACTATATGATTTGGTTCTTTAATAAATAACCCATTGATTATCTTCATTAGAAGAATGTTGTAATTATAAACATCTTAGTTCCTTGTCACACGGTGATAATGTAATTGCTAAATAAAAAAAAGAGACCTTTATTGAATAAACTTCTTATCACAACTTATGCAATTAATCCAACCAATTAAACTTAGATTTGTCGAATATTTTGTCATGCGTGCAGCATATGCAATGAAGAACATTAAGGTGGTGGTTTTGTTTCTATTTATACTATGTGGTAAAATATAATATTGTAAACTATAAGGGGCATAGTGAAAAGTGCGTAAAACTATTGGGGTAAAATAAAAGTTTCTCTTTATATTAACACATGTTATGCTAACTTGTTGCTATCTCAGTGCATGGTATCGGTCATTTTGTTCCTAAAGTGAAATCTGCAATTGAGTCTATTTTAAGGTCATGCAATAAAGCCTACAGTCAAGCTCTTCTCACTTCATCAAAGACAACCATTGGTATGATTTTCCTTTTTCTATGCATTGTTTCTTTTGCTAATGTACAAGTTATGTCTATAGTTCTTGTACAAGGGGATATCAAGGTTTTATATTCATACTAGTTTCTGCTAGCACAGCTCCCCATATTTCTGAAAATGATCAGTTGACTGATAAACTGTTAGTAATGGTAGTCCATGATGCACATTTGCCTTATAGTTTAATTTAGGAGATACAGATGATAGTGCTCATGAGATATGGCAGCAAATATTCTTCCCACATGCTTAATGACTCCCACAGGGTAAATCTGAACATATTATTTTTTGACAGTTGGAAAAAATATTTTTGGTTATCTAACATTGCTTATTCCATTCTTCTATCTGCTATAGCAAACGCACCATGAGACATTTTTTATACTTGGACCTTTGTTAGTTCCTTGATCCACATAGGTGATGTAGGGATTCAAGTATATGTTTTTTCATGCCTTAAAATTGTATGACCCTCAGTACATTTGTTACCAAATTCAACAAAGAATGTTTTTATATCATATATGGGGAAGGTGCAGTAGATATCTTAGTCATTTTATATGTTTCTTTTTACCAATGATTATCCCTGTCTTTTCTCCTTCTCACTGCAAAAGAAAGAAAGGAATTGCTACATTTGTCTAACATTAACTCGTCTGGATTTTTGCACTTTCCTTCATCTTCATGTTTTCTTAACCTTTTGAACTTTAGTTCCTTTAGTTTGGTTTTGGTAATATATGTTACAGATCTATGAGTTTTTGTTCTGCTTGCATATTCATCTGTTTCTTATCTGTATTTCCTGAAATGATTTTGAGGATCACTTAAATGAACATGGTAACATGGTTTCAGATACTGTTACGAAGGAAAAATCTCAGGCATCTCTCTTCAGGTCAGTTCTGAAGTGCATTCCATATTTGATTGAGGAGGTTGGTCGCAGTGATAAAATCACTGAAATTATTCCACAACACGGCATAAGTATTGATCCTGGTGTTCGTGAAGAAGCAGTACAGGTTATGAATCGCATTGTACGGCATCTTCCTCATCGTCGTTATGCTGTGGTGAGAGGGATGGCTACCTTTATACTGAAACTCCCTGATGAATTCCCTCTATTAATTCAAACTTCACTGGTCCGCCTTGTGGAGCTTATTCGGTTGTGGAGGGCTTGCTTGTCTGAAGAACTGTTGGTAAATGATGGTCAAAACATTAAGAGATCAGGTCTTGGAGGGGAGAAAGTCAACAGATCTCCATTTTTTCAGTCTGCAGATCAGTCTGATTTCAGGACAACAGAAGTTGATGCTCTTGGTCTTGTTTTCCTCAGTTCAGTCGATGTCCAGATAAGACATACTGCATTAGAATTACTGAGATATGTTCGTCTTTTAAGAAATGATATCAGAGACCTTGCTGCAAATGAGCGGGCAGATCACAAATTTTATGAGCCAGAACCAATATATGTCATTGATGTGCTGGAAGAAAATGGAGTGAGCTTTTCTCACTGGCTACTTGAATATTTTCTCCTATTTTTGGAACTAGAATTTGGATGGGCAAAGAGAATTATCACCATTTATTGTATGACAAAGTGAAGAATAAATACTTTTAGCGAATTTTTTCTTTACATTTGATTGGATATCATGTTCGTAACAGTGACCTTGATAAAAGAGCTTAGTAGCATTAAATAATAAAGAGACCTGTCTATTTATGTTAGCTTTAAAACTTGCTGGTTTCCTTGATTCAGTTTTTTTTGGGTTACAGGATGATATTGTTATGAGTTGCTATTGGGATCCTGGACGCCCATTTGATTTGAGGAGGGAATTTGATCCAGTGCCTCCTGATATAACGCTGCAATCCATTCTTGAAAACCCTGATAAAAACAGATGGGCTCGTTGCCTTAGTGAATTTGTTAAGTTTGCTTCTGAACTTTGCCCAAATTCTGTTCAAGAAGCAAGGTAAGATATGATTATCTAGCTAGGATGTTATATACTATCATTTTTTTAAGCATTGTATCATTTCAAACAATCTTTTTTTTCTTCATATTAAAGCATTTTCGTCTGAATCTTGTAGTTAGACAACTTAGTTTCTTGTGTATCATTTACATATTATGCTTCCTGCTAATAGCATAAACTGTCTTATTGTTCTGCTTTATATTTAGCCATTTTTTGAACTTATTTCTCTAATTTCCTTCCTAGTATTTACGCTCATGTTAGATTGTTAGGTAGTTTGATATTCATCCAGGACTAGTTTTTTCAGGCTGGAGGTTATGAGGAGGCTTGCACTTGTTACACCAGTTGAATTAGGTGGGAAGGCTAATCAATCTCAAGATGCAGAAAACAAACTAGATCAGTGGTTAATGTATGCGATGTTTGCATGTTCCTGTCCTCCTGATAACAGAGAAGAGGGTAGCTTTGCAGCGGCTAAGGAACTTTTTCATCTTATATTCCCAGCTTTGAGACATGGCTCTGAAACACATGTAGTAAGTTCAAGAATATGTCCACTTCTTAATGTTAGCTTTGATGGCAAATTTATTACCTTGTCTAATGGGTGTGAGCTTTGCCAGTTAAGACTAATTTACCTCTGTCGTGCTTTTTGCAGTGATAGATCATGATACTTTATTTCCCTTGCAACCATGGATTTGCTTTATTGAAAATGGGATTGGAAGATTCTCATTTATAATCATCTAATTGCTAATCAGCTAATTGCCAATCATCTTAGACCCATGGTTTCCTTTTGTTATTGTGTCCTACTATTTTTCTAAGCCAACTGGGTTTTTATTTTGACACATTGATCTTGCCTCATTTCCTGGATTTGTTTTTTCCTGCATAATTCTGCTTTAGTTCTTCAACTTCTGCTTCGCCTCTGGTCTTCCAACTATTCACTTTTGCTAGTGCTTTGAATTATGCCATCCTTTTGAATTCTATTATGTATCTCTTTTCTGCCTATGCTTCTAGTTTTCACCATATTCAGGCCTCTATATCTATAGCAATAGCTCCTTGATTCACATACACCTAGTTCACAATGGAATTGCGTGTGCATCACTGAATAATGTCTGTTTTAAAAGGCATATTTATGTTAGGCATGTTGTAGCCTCTGGAAGAATTTGATCGAATCTTCCATACATTTAATGAAATTATTAAATTTTAAGATTGATACATTGTACCACACTCTCTTGCATTCGAGAATTGGTTTAATGGGACAGGATGGTAACTAATGGTGGATTTACTTCATTTCTTGTTTAGCAAGCAGCTATTACTGCTCTTGGTCACTCAAACTTGGAAATATGTGAAACAATGTTTGGCGAGCTTGCAACATTTGTTGAAGAAGTTTCATTAGAAGCAGAAGGCAAACCAAAATGGAAGGTACATCACCAACTTCGTGACAATTCATTTGATGTGTTTATGAGCCATTTGCCAAGCATGTTGATAGCACTAAGAGGGAAGTCCTTTGTTTATATATACTCTTTGAAGCATATCAATTTGTTTCTTGATTAGTTGACTTACACTTGTTTTGGTTATTGTAGCTTTTGTGTAGTTTATTTCAAGTTCTTCGTTAAGATTTGCATAATCTCTTGGGCATTAGCACATAATTTGACTAATTTGCCATCAAAATTTAGATAAATCCAATGTAGAGGCCTCTTTTCATGGTTCAAGAATGTTATAATTTGGATAATTATCTTGGTCCACCTATGCATGGTCAGCCCACGTTATGCTAGTCACTATTTTTACATTAATTTTCATTTTCTCAGTTTGGTTTTCATTTGTGTACCTTTATCCAATCATATTGAATTGATTAATCATATTAGCGGCTTGCATTGCACAGTTGATTGGATGAAAACACTTCTTTAAGTAGTTATCCACTCATATACCATTGGCTGCTGGCCTATACTAGTAATAACATGCCTCATTTACTGTATCTTGTTTCTTATCTCTCTTCTCTGAACAATTTACTTGAACCTTTTATTTTCCCTGGTAGACCATTGTCGAAGTTTCATTTAATTTATATCCTGGAAGTCATCAATTCTCAAAATGCTAGCTGCTATTTGGCGACCATGTAGTGAGCTTTCAATTACTAGTTTATTTTAGATGGCTTAGGCGTGGTAAAGTTTAAATATTGTAATTACTAGTTTGATGTTGGAATTGGAAATTTTTTTCTAGTGCTGTTATGCTACATCAATTTCTTTAACTACAATTAAATTGCATGTGCGCAGAATCAGAAATCTCGCCGTGAAGATTTCCGGATACATATTGCAAATATCTATCGTACAATTGCTGAAAAAATCTGGCCAGGGATGCTTATTCGGAAACCTATTCTGCGACTACATTTTCTGAGATTCATTGATGAAACATATCGCCAGATAAGCACGCAGATAAGCATGTCAGCAACTGACAACGTTCAGGAACTGCTGCCACTTCGTTATGCATTAGCTTCTGTTGTAAGATATTTAGCTCCAGAGTTTGTTGAATCAAAGTCTGAGAAGTTTGATGTCAGAACTAGGAAGAAGCTTTTTGATTTCCTTCTCAGTTGGTGTGATGATACAAACAGTGAAAGCAGCAATGATTATCACAGGGAGGTTGAGCGTTACAAGTCAGGACAGCACATTAGATCAAGAGAGTCTATAGATAAATTTTCTTTTGATAAGGAGGTAGTTGAACAAGTGGAGGCTGTACAATGGACCTCCATGAATGCAATTGCCTCTCTCTTGTATGGACCTTCTTTTGATGATAATGCGAGGAAGATGAGTGGTCGTGTTATATCTTGGATCAACAATTTATTTATGGAACAAGCCCACCGTGCTCCATTTGGTTATTCACCTGTGGATCCTCGCACTCCATCATATTCAAAGTACATAGGAGATGGAGGTCGGCTGATTGGTGGACGAGATAAGCACAAAAATGGACATCTCCGGGTCCTTCTAGCAAAAATTGCCTTAAAAAATCTTTTGCAAACAAATCTGGAGTTATTTCCTGCTTGCATTGATCAGGTAGTTTCATTTACATATCTGCCTTGTCATCTTAATTTATATTCAGAGTTCAGTAGAAGATCAAAGAGATGAATGCTTTAAACAAAGTAAACAAATTCTGCAACTCTATTTTTTTTCATTGTTAGTCATAGGTTTAATTCTTCTGTTGAATTAGTTATATGTTAATTCATGCCCAACTTAAATTAGACCTATTAATAGTTTGGATTCAGTTTGTTTTTGTTGGTGTTTTGAGGACTCAGCACAAGCATGTCTTTATTCTTACCAATATTTCATATTGATCACAAATGGAAAAAAAAAACACTAAGCAATGTTAAAAACGATGACCCTAATTGTCCGATGTTATTATCATCAAACTGTAACAATTCATGACAATGACTTTGAATGCTTGGCATGAGTTATCAGATGGGCTTTGAATCTTAACTTTCTAGTATAGATGTGAAACACTCAACATATCGAAACTAAAACTAATGTCACCATGGACATTGCCAACCAAGAAGTGAATTACATATTTCCCTCAGCTTTTGCTTCTAGACTTGCCATGTGTCATTAAAACCTAATTCTGTGTCCTTTGTAAATTTTTGCGCTTCTGCCTCCAGTGTAGCCTGGGATAGCTTTCACCAAGTTATTAACTTTTTTTTTGGGCGAGTTTGGCCAATTTAGTTTCTGCATTTGGGTATGAATTATTTCATCCCGTGGGGTAATTGCTATGACATTCTTTGCACGTTTGATCAATGGGTGAGCTGCCAATTTGATTTTGATGCGGCTTCTAAGTTTATAGATGCTATCTTATGAGGTTCTTGAAGTTCAGGCCTTGTGTATCTGTTTTAAAAATAAAAATGGTTGTTCATTTGTGTAGATGCTTCCAGTTATCTGTGTGATTATAGATGTGGCTCTCGTGAATACATTGCTCGGGCAGGATGCATTTTAACTAAGTTATAAGTTGAGCTATATCTTCTCAATGTGGAAAATTAGGAATCTCTAAGAAATTAATACTGTGATTTTTAACATGTATTTGGATTTTGCAATATTTATTATTTTATGTTTGAGTATTTATTTATTCATTTAGTTGTATCCTGTTTAAAATTGTGAGCCTATTCCAAATGTTAAACTAATCTTCTTTCCATGGCGCAGTGCTATTCTCCAGATTCTTCAATAGCAGATGGTTACTTCAGTGTACTAGCTGAGGTCTATATGTGCGAAGAAGTTACAAAATGTGAGATTCAAAGACTACTAAGTCTAATCCTCTACAAAGTAGTTGATCAATCCAGACAAATTCGTGATAATGCCCTTCAAATGTTGGAAACCCTTTATATACGTGAGTGGGCTGAGGATTATATTGAAGGTGCAGGACGCTACCAGGTGTCAGTTGTTGGCAACCTTCCAGACTCTTATCAACAGTTTCAGTACAAACTCTCCTCAAAACTTGCTAAAGACCATCCTGAACTTACTGAGCTTCTTTGTGAAGAAATTATGCAACGTCAGCTTGATGCAGTCGACATAATTGCCCAGCATCAGGTCCTAACATGCATGGCTCCTTGGATTGAAAATCTGAACTTTGTGAAACTTTGGGAATCTGGTTCTGGTTGGAACAAAAGACTGTTGAAAAGTCTCTACTATGTGACGTGGAAACATGGGGATCAATTTCCTGATGAGATAGAGAAGCTATGGAATACAGTTGCTTGCAATAACAGGAACATTGTTCCAGTCCTTGACTTTTTGATCACTAAAGGGATTGAAGATTGTGATTCTAATACATCAGCAGAGATAACAGGAGCGTTTGCTACATATTTTTCGGTAGCCAAACGTGTTAGTTTATATCTAGCACGTATCTGTCCACAACAAACAATTGATCACTTGGTATGCGAGTTGTCACAGAGAATGCTGGAGGAGATCGAGGAACCAGTTAGGCCTAGCAAGGGTGACCCTATGGCAAACTTTATTTTGGAGTTCTCTCAAGGACCCACAGCTGCTGCTCAGGTTGCAACAATTGCTGACAGTCAACCTCACATGTCCCCATTGCTTGTTCGAGGTTCCCTCGATGGCCCACTTAAAAATGCGAGTGGTAATTTGAGCTGGCGGACTTCAGGAATAACAGGCCGTAGTATCTCAGGCCCATTGAGCCCAATGCATCCTGAAGGTAACATGGTTCCTCCTACCACTGGCAGATCAGGGCAGCTCCTTCCTGCACTTATGAACATATCAGGCATGAGCTTGTCAGGGCCATTGATGAATATTCGAGGCTCAACTGGCAACTTGAGAAGCCGCCATGTATCTCGTGATAGTGCAGATTGTTTGATTGATACACCAAATTCTGGCGAGGATATATTGCATCCTGGTAGTATAATTCAAGGGATTAATGCCAGCGAACTCCAATCAGCATTGCAAGGACATCAACAACATTTACTTTCCCGAGCAGACATAGCATTGATATTGCTCGCTGAAATTGCCTATGAAAATGATGAAGATTTTCGTGAACATTTGCCTTTGCTCTTCCATGTTACCTGTGTTTCCATGGATAGTTCAGAAGACATAGTTCTCTTGCATTCTCAGCATCTTCTTGTCAACTTACTTTATTCACTTGCTGGAAGACACCTAGAATTATATGAGGTTGAGATCAGTGATGGAGAGAATAAGCAGAAGGTGTTTAGCCTAATAAAGTACATACAGTCCAAGCGTGGCAGCTTGATGTGGGAGAATGAGGACCCAACTCTTGTGAGAACTGAGCTCCCCAGTACTGCACTGCTTTCGGCACTTGTCTTGAGCATGGTGGATGCTATTTTTTTCCAGGGTGATCTACGAGAGACATGGGGTGCAGAAGCACTCAAGTGGGCAACTGAATGCACATCTAGACATCTTGCATGTCGTTCACACCAGATATATAGGGCTCTACGGCCTAGTGTGAAAAGTGAGAATTGTGTGATACTTCTCCGCTGCCTTCACAGGTGCTTGGGTAATCCTGTTCCAGCTGTTCTTGGGTTTGCAATGGAAATTCTCTTGACACTGCAGGTAATGGTGGAAAATATGGAGCCAGAGAAGGTTATTCTCTATCCACAACTTTTCTGGGGTTGTGTTGCTATGATGCACACAGACTTCGTGTACATTTACTGCCAGGTGCTCGAGCTGTTTTCCCGTGTAATTGATAGGTTGTCCTTCCGTGATCAGACAACCGAGAATGTACTATTGTCCAGCATGCCACGTGATGAGTTTGACACCTACAGTTGTGACACAGCAGAGCTTCACAGCTTGGAAACGAGATCTGGCCGAGAATCATTGCCATCTGAGAGTGGGAAGGTCCCAGCATTTGAAGGTGTGCAGCCTCTTGTGCTGAAGGGACTTATGTCCACTGTCAGTCATGATTCAGCAATCGAGGTGCTATCTCGAATGACTGTTCCTTTCTGTGACTCCATATTTGGGAGCCAGGAGACACGACTTTTGATGCACATCACAGGTTTACTGCCCTGGCTTGCCTTGCAGCTAACCAAGGATTCAGTTTCCACTGACTCAGTTTCACCTCTTCAACATCAGTACCAGAAGGCTTGCTCTGTTGCTTCTAATGTTTCCTTCTGGTGTCGTGCAAAAGCATTAGATGATCTTGCTGAATTGTTTTTAGCTTATTCTCGTGGTGAAATAATTTCTACTGATGACCTATTTGCTCGTGTCTCTCCGCTTATCTGTTCTGCATGGTTCCCTAAACACTCATCTTTAGCATTTGGCCATTTGCTAAGGTTACTTGAGAAGGGCCCTTTGGCGTATCAGCGAGTGGTATTATTGATGCTCAAAGCATTCTTGCAGCAGACACCCATGGATGCAGCCCAGAGTCCACATGTTTATGCTGTTGTGTCGCAACTTGTCGAGAGTACACTGTGTTGGGAGGCACTTGGTGTTCTGGAAGCTCTTTTGCAGAGTTGTAGTAGCGTTAGTGGTGGATACACGGATGATCTGGTATTTAACGAAAATGGTTATGGTGCAAGCGAGAGAATCTTGCAAGGTATTCTAGTGCCTCAAAGCTCGTTCAAGGCTCGAAGTGGACCTCTTCAATATTTAGCAGGATCTGCATTTGGCATTGCATTTGCTCAAGGTGCTGCAGGTGCAGCAGATGGTAGTTCGTCAGCTAGAGAGACAGCACTTCAGAATACTCGCTTGCTTCTTGGTCGTGTGCTTGACAATTGTGCGCTTGGTAAGAAGAGGGATCACAAGCGCCTAGTTCCCTTTGTCGTCAATGTTGGAACTTGAAACATACGATACTGGCAATGTTCCACAACAACTGTATATATAATATTCTCATAATCGACGAGTTTGGATGATAGTGATGCTGAACCATCATTTTCTTGAATGGCCAGCAAGTGAAATTAAGGAGCATCAACCTGCCATGCAAATTTTGCTCACATTTGAGAACTTGAACTTCCAACCCGGAATGTGCTCCCTACACACGGAATGCCGCTTGTAGACCCAACTTAAAAGCTTGACATTTGCTTGTTGAAGTGTGGATGATGCACGGCATATTGACTCAGAAGCCGTTCCTTTATTAATCCTTTCTTCCAATTCCAGCATCTCATTGTAGCTAGCAAGCATCGGCAGGCCCCTTCCTTTCCTAGTTACTGAATTTGTAATTGTTTCTGTTATCCTAATGTCTACATGACATGCTGCAGTTCTGCAATTTGGAACCTTGTTGCAATTGTACGCATCATGAAAAGTGGCTCCAGTTCATGATTTGTACCGTAAAAGCTGCATGGGAAAGAGAAGCTCGGAACACCACATTCTAAACAGGTTAGCACCGTCCAATCCACGGGTTTTATTTTTTTTACTTGTATAGATTTTAGAACATCGTAAATGTAATATGATGTCATCCTTCCAACGATCAGTTGCTTTGCTAGATTTATTGGATGCTTTAATCTCTTATTGGAATATGATCAATATGAACTATTATTGTCTTCAACACATTTTTGTGCAAAATTTTCTTTGCATCTTAGAAAGAGCCTGACAGGATCCAAGAGTAACCGTACTAGAATCTCAGACTCATCGATATGTGTGTTGACATGCACGAACTCCAACCTCTTTACAGTAGCGAACCAGCTAAATAAAATCTCCAGTAAAAACCTTTACACTATAAATTCGAATAGTGCATATTCAAGCATGTTCAAATGTATATTTGTCACGAGGACCCTCCAACCACTAAACATAGCAATTCCGTCCCCGAGGAATGTTGCAGCGGTAGGACCTTTTTAATGTCTTAGAAGATTGAGTCTCAATTTCAATGATGAATTTTTTGTAATGATCGATTGATTGTTCTAAGAATATTGGATTAATAGATTATTTATTATAAATATTTTTTAATTTATTTCTGATCATCGATGATTTTTTTTTATAGGATAGAGTGTTATGATTAATTGATGTAAATTAAATATTTAATAATAATTAAAAAAACATAGCAATCCAAAATAACCACGTCGATGTTCTTGTGTTCTAATAATGTAGAGTCACGAATTAGACCACCTAATATCGTGTAGAAATAGAATTAAAATCTATCTAGTTCCATTAAATACGATCTATAAATAAAATAGACAGGATTATATTTTAGCTCATTCCACGCGTAGTTATTTTGATAAATTAATATTTGAAAAAAAAGAAGATTAAAGTCCTTTTTAATCTGCATATTTTATGTTCCACTAACATGCATGCACGTCATAGATGATCTACATATTTATAATTTATATTCCTACTTAAGAATCGATGGTAACTTAATCAATTTGTGTTTAGATTGGCAGTGTGTTTATCGTGTATATATTTAAGTAAAGTCTAGCTGTTTCCATTAAATATGGTTTAGTAAAATAAATAACTACATCCTAACAACATAATCATACCTCAATCTGAATAAAGAAGATTTAACTTAGACATCGTAATTCTATATCGTAAGAACTTAACAAAAGGAACAATTTATTCCCCGTCTATTTCATGTCAAACATAACCTTCACCATCAACTAACAAATTGTTTGTGGTTCGAAACACGGATAAATGAGACTCATATTCGTTTTTTTTTTTTTCAAGTGAGCACATGATGCGCAGGATCCTCCCTCTTTCATGGACTGTCTCTGCCTGATCCTGTAACTGCAATCTTCCATCAGTTGCTCCGTCTATTTCGATAAATCTCTGAGACGACGGCGTGCAGCTGATTGCTAAACCAACCCATCGGATTTCTCAACCTAAAGTGATGGCTAAGAAACATATACAATGTACAAAAGGGACATGTTGAACGAATACTAAATCCATTACATCTAGCTGAATAGCCTTAGTCACTGATAAATAAAATACAACAACAACAAAAACGAAGAAGAAGACATACACGAATCCTGTAAAAGAAGAAAGAAGAAATTATCAGTGCAAAAGCTATAAGATTATAGAAGATGATTAAGGGAGAAGTAACTTACAAGACGAATTTTCGTAGTTCTTAACTCCACTATGTGGATGAGACTGCACGGGTACTTTTTAAAGCAATATGTTTAGAAAGAAATGGTTTCTCAACACATCAACACTAGATCAAATGCAAGGAAACAAATACAAATTGTATGGTAGAAATGATCAACATGGAAAATACTCGCACCTAATTAATAGCTTTTATTTATCAACATGGAAGACGCAAACACACTTGAAGACTTCAGATGATATGAACCTGACAGAAGAAAAGAAGACGATCATTGCAGGAATCATATGGTTTATGCATATCGATTATGACTTACATGGGTGGGATGAACTGCTTCAATTGTACAACATACTTCATAATAAGCTCACTGAGGATGATGACGATACTACCAGGGATAGACGTGACTAGACTGATGGACTTTGCAAAAAGTATTTCAAACTTAGTATAAACCACAACTTTTTTTCTTTTCTTGAACAACACCAAGGGAAGAGCGGCTATTCTGAACAAACAGTCTTGCAACCAAATGTAGAAGAAAGCAAATGCAAACAGCACTATAGGAATCATACCTTGCGCTGAACAGCTTTATTCACCAATACAATTAAACACAAACTGATACTTTTACTGATACAAACCTGCAAAAACAAGCAGAGGGTCATTGGCAAAACTTGAGGTTATAAGGAAAGGAAAAAAAGTGACTGACTTAGCAGATAGAACAATCACCTTTCTCAATTAGCAGGAACGTGTGGATCATACATGAAGGGATCCTTGGTATAGCGTATATATTCTTTTCCAGAAGATGTTCTGACTTTGACAATAGGAATTTGCTTGATGATGTCCCAATTCTCGTTGCCCTCAAGACAGGTCTTCAGTAGTTGCAGGCTGCATTCCATCTCGAATTTTCTGAAACTCCTGTGAGTGCTTGACGTGTTGTTATGCTGCTCGATCAAGCCCGATAACCACTGCGGGAGCTGTTCCATTTCCTCTGAACATATCAACACCAAATGCTGCAGCTTGCTAAGATTCTCAACGCACTCCAAGTTGGGACAATTATTAACTTCAAGATATCTTACTGATGAGATGTTGGATATCTTCTTCAACCCACTGTCATTGATCACCTCGAGCTTATACGCAATGGGGAGATTGATTATTTCTCTTAGCGCATGCGTTTTGCGCAGGTGCAATTCGTTGAAGTTGGTGGCGCGGTAGAGACCTGCAGGAAGAGCTCTTAGCTTTGGACAGTTGACGAGAAAACAATCCGTGAGACTTGGAAACAACTTCACTTCACGTGGTGTTCCATGACCAGTGAACTCCTCTACTCCATCGAACGTCCATTCCTCCAATTTAGGCATGCCTTTGAATTGGAGCACTTCAAGTTTGGGAAATGCAGAACTTCTTGATCCGAGGAATTGAGAACCGATGGTGGTTATTGCACTTGCCCGTCGAATACTGAGGTACTTCAGCTGGGGCAGTGTGCCCAAGGGAGGGAGCTCTTTGCAACCTGGCAAATCAATGAGCCTCAAGTATGCCAAGTTTGGAAAAGATTTAGCCAGGGAAGAGGATATCATCCAGCTCGGGAGCTGTCGACCGGGATACTCATCGAAGAGAAGGTCTTCTAAGCTTGATGAAGGCTGAGACATTTCATTGCATATCCTCTCGGCATTGCTAATTTGCTCCTCGCTCCATCCTTTTTCTTCTTCATCTTCCTCGTCCTCCGAAGTTTCGTCTTCTGTTTCGTTGCCTGCATCTTCTGCCTCCTCATTTTCATTTTCTTGTTTGGAGCCATCGTCACTGCCATCCCCCTTCTCATTGCCTGCATCTTCATCATCATTGCCGCCAGCTTCTGTTTCATCGGCGCCTCCTTCATTAGCCTCTTCTTCCTCCTCGTCTGCATCATCCTCATCTGGTGGCGTCCATCCAAGCGCTAGCTCCTTAAGGAATGGTTTGTCTGCAAGTGCTGAGGCTCCTCTTTCTGCCCTCTCAAGATTGTAAATGCTTATGTCTCTCAACTTGGAGAGATTTTTCAGCTCTTCCAAGTCACAGCCTTCATCAGAGGTTGAATCATTCTGCCCCACCAGAAATCCCTGAAGATTATAGAAATTTCCCAGCTTTCCAATTCCCTTGGGAACATAAGTCAGTGGAGCATCTCTCATCTCAAGACATCTTAGATTATGCAACATAGTGATGGACTTAGGAAGCCTTTCCAAGTACTGACACTCCGAGACATTTAGAGTTTGAAGGTTTACAAGATTCCCAATAGTCGCTGGAATCTCACGAATATTTGTCCCATCAAGGTCTAAATATTTTAAATGCAACAAATCCCCAATGCAATCTGGAATTTTTTCAATGGATGTGCTTGTGAGATCCAAAACTCGTAAGCATGGTAATGCTTGCAGTAGACTATCTTCAATAGTCTTAGTTTTAGGGGAGTCCATGAGAATTAAAGTTCTCAAACAACCTTGTTTTAGAATTTGAGAGGGTAACACTAGCTTGGGCCCCATATTAGAAATTGACAAACGGCGAATCTTTATATTATCATTTGTTTTGAACTCTCTACCATGTCGATATAAAATCCCTTCCTCTCTCATTAAATGTGCACCGAGAGACCGGAAGTGATCATGCATAGAAAAGTAATCCTTGCCCACATCTACAATTGCATCAGCTTCCAAGAGATTCCTCCATATTAACTCCCTATAGATCTCCTCCCCTATATCTTCCATCGTTTTTTGTTTTTCAGTTGGAAAATCATTCCTGGAGTTAACTTGTTCGTCCAT
Source organism: Hedychium gardnerianum (assembly GCA_038050645.1). Classification (NCBI taxonomy): domain Eukaryota; kingdom Viridiplantae; phylum Streptophyta; class Magnoliopsida; order Zingiberales; family Zingiberaceae; genus Hedychium; species Hedychium gardnerianum. The sequence continues at coordinate 2,337,626 of JBBUKS010000060.1, read as the reverse complement.
AATAAGACCTTCAGCTACCCAAAACTGAACAATTTCCTTATAATACATTTCTTTTTGAGGGTACAAAGAGCAATAGAGGAAACATTGTTTTAATCTAGATGGTAAGTCTTCATAACTCAAGTATAAAGGCCTTAGTTCTTCTTCAATCTGGTCCATCTTCCATGCATCGCTTTCAAGAACCTCTTCCCATTTTGCTTTATTTTGCTGGTATAAAACCCCTCCAATAGCTTTAATTGCAAGAGGCAATCCATCACATTTTTTAACAAGTTTAATCCCTATTTCTTCAAAAATTGATATCTCATCTTCATCCTCTCCGCCTTCAAACACCAAATGTTTAAGCAAATTCCAACCACTTTCTGCATTCATTTTTTCAACTGGGTGAATATATGCTGGCTTCATTTGCTCTACAACCTTTTCCTTTCTAGACGTAACTAAGATCGTACAACTACTTGCACTTTTAACTATAGGTTTCCTCAACAAATCTATCCACACAGTTGAATTCCAGACATCATCTAACACAATGAATGTGTTCCTTGTGAGGACAGACACAAGTTTGTTTTCCAATTCTGCTTTACTTTTTCCCTCAAAGTTTTCCCCTTTTGTTTCACTTCCTTCCTCAAACCTAATCAACTTCTTTAGCAAATCAGTTTCAATGTAGTTCTTAGAAACATACAACCATTTTCTATAGGGAAAGTTCTCTTTGATCCTTTCATCCTCAAATATTTTACTTGCTAGAGTGCTCTTTCCAATTCCCCCAGTCCCCACAACTCCCAAAACACGAGTTTTCTTTGGGTTATTCTCAAGTATCAAACTAATTAGCTTCTCAGTAGCATTTTCAATTTGTGTCCCAATAATATCTCCTTCTACTTGTAGGTGAGATGTCTCACGCCCAAATACTTTGTTAACATTTTCAACCGGTTCTTTCATTGTTTGATCTAAGTTATTTTTTATGAAAGTATCATTTTTCAGAGCTTCCAATCTACTATTCAATTCAATAATTTGATTGGCGACTTCATGGCGATATCTAAGACACCGAAAGCATGAAAAGAGATAGCTGGAAGGGATGCTTACAGATGATGACCCCGATGACGCTTGAGCCTTCAATGCCTTCCCTCCTTCGATCATACATAGATCAATAACATCATCAGCATCATACATAATATCTTTCAACTTCCTCACCCAAATATCAATTTCATCATTTCCACGCCTCTTCCTTTCTGCCTGATTGAGATAACCATTGATTGTCCTTAGCCTTTCTTGGAGAGTTTTGATCTCCTTGTCGACGCCGAGCACCTTGAAAATCTCTGCCTCCACCATGTCTGTTGTGACTTTCATGACTCTTGAGACATAGAAATCTAAAATCATTGCCATTGTTGGTAGATTGTTGATAGGAGAAGAGAGGAAAGGGCTCACAAGTTGGGGGTTTGAATTTTATTTTAGCATGGAGAATAGTGATGCTTTGATGAGCATATATAGGCAGTTCACTTGAATATATTTAAAAGAAATAATTATATAGTGACAATTAGTGGCGAAGAGTTTAAGATTTATAAATTGAGTGGTTTGTTATGGACGTTGTTGCAGGGAGGCTTTACCTATGCGTAGTTGTTGATATTTTTATTAATTATATATATATATATATATAATAATAATATGGATCTTTCATGTATGTTTCCTCCATCGAATTTTATTTTCACATGCACATTTCAAATTTTATAAGTGCAAATATGGTAATGTTAGGTTGGCAATGACTACTCAAACCATTGACATAAACCTCAATGATTAATGGATAAGTTTTTAAGCACTTCCAACTCATAGTTTTTTTTTTTAATTATTGATGTCAAGAAGTTTTTTAGGATTTTCATTTTATTGCTCCTATTTAACAAAAAAATCTTTATTTTACCTTTTTTTAAAAAAAATTACTTAAGCAAGTGCCAATGCATGACGAATAAAGTGTTTGGAATATAATAAAAGTAAAATATGAAGAAAAAAAAACTAATAAAAATATTTAATATAGTTCGGAATCTCGTTGCTATTCGATAGCCTATGATGCCTTCAGTGGTTATCCCCAAGAATTCATTATTGTCACCTCTTTAAATAAGGCAATAGAATACGCTATGAGTCGAGGTTCCCGACTTCTAAAGGCATTGACCCAAGTGATGAGATTTATAAGCTATACATCACAAACTTACTCTAACAAAGATTTCATTCACCTCTTTGAATTTTTTGAACGCCTCTTTAATCCAAACCATTTCCCTTCAATTCCATTAGGTTCTTTCTCTATATAAGTCACTTTCCCTTAAGTACGATAAATATTCTCTTGATCTAAACCTTCTACCTTTGAATTCAATTTCACTCGATTCGAGCTTTCTTTCCTTGAGTACATTTCCACTCAATTATTCTTCTTACCGGCGACTCCACAACCTTTAAGCTCATCATCCATTCAATCGGAGTCGCTTATACTCAAGTTTCAATTTCATCTAGCATGATTAACATGCACACCAAACTTTAATCATGTTATCAAGCTCATTAAAATAACATATTCATATCTAATCATTATTGAGAAGTTATTTTCTTTAACAATTTCAACATTGATAAAATCTTTAGAACATTTTTAAAAAGTGTTAGAAGACAGAGCATTTTAATATATTCATATCTGATGATATTATTTGCAATAAAAATGACAGTGTGAATATTAATAAAAATAATAATATGACTTCATTTTTTTGGTATTTAAGCGATTTGTAATATGTTTTGAGAAAAAATTTATTTATATTGAGATGGTTGAAAGTAATATTGACAATTGAATATATAATAAATATTTTCAGATATTCATTTTTTTTCTTTTTGGACATTTTCTATCTTGAATAGCGCATATATAAGAAAGTAAAAAAAAATGTAGCAAATTGTAATAATTTTGATGAAAATTATATCATTTGGGAGTTCAAATAAAGACTTTTATTATATAGAAAATTTTGATTTTATTCTAAATTATTATTATTTTTTTAAAAAAAAACATTCTTCGTAGTACTTTGTTAAAATAAACTTATTATTATTTTACTTTTTACTAATCAAAGTATATCAGTCAGTAATATTATTTATCTTTATATTTTTAATTTATTAATTATTCCCTTATGCCATTGATTAACTAAATTGAAAGCATTATTAAAGTAAGAGTATAATAAAATAATCATGTATAAATCTTTTTGACAAT
>JBBUKS010000060.1:2307332-2317332 GCA_038050645.1 Hedychium gardnerianum | reverse complement strand
CCTGCATATCTGCCCACCATAGACTATATATCCAAGGTAGTTACAGTGCCATTGGTTGTATTTATCTAGCAGCGTAGTGTGTTGCCACGAAAATCAAATATCTTCAGTGCTATAAAAGAAATTAAGGGTAGCTCTGCTTGGAAATTTGATAGAATACTGATTCTCCCTTTTTTCTTATTAGCCACCCCAATCAAAAAATTTCTTAATTGTCTTTCTTCTTGTAGGGTGAAGAGGAAACCCTTAACTGTTGTTGTAATGAACAATCATGGTGGTGGAATTTTCAGTTTTTTACCAATTGCAGAAAGCGCTAATCCTGATGTACTGAACAAGTTCTTCTACACATGTCATAATATCTCAATAGAAAGACTTTGTACTGCCCATAGGTAATGCTTTGCATATTCTTTCTCAAAGTAAACTCTAGTCTCTTACTCTGTTTTCTCATTTAGTTGCTTACTTGTTCAGCTTATTAGTTGTTTGGTTTTGTAGTGTGAAACATTTTTTAGTGCGGACAATGTCTGAACTTCAAAATGCTTTATCCAAATCTCAGCAGGAGCAGTATGACTGCGTGATTGAAGTTGAGAGTAGTATTGTGGAAAATGCCAATTTTCACAGGTTTTTTCCTGCCAAGAAAGTCTTTTTTTTGTAAATAATATAGTTATTTCCATTTTGAAAGGACTGAGATTTTGTGATTTTTTTCCTTCAGAATAATAAAATTTTGTTATTGTTGTTGTAGAATAATAAACAAATTTTCTTCTGAAGCTGCAAATCAGACACTGAACTTCCTATTAACAAACATAGAAAATCGCCTCTTTACCCACAAAATCCACAAGGTGGAATACTCATTGTATAGGCAAGTCTGTTATGCATTTTCTTTTGTGCTTCCCTTTGTTAGCTTGATATTATGTTTCTGATCATAGAATTAGATTGATATCCTATGTTATGAATATTTTTTATGTTTGTGTCAGAATCCAACTTTGTGCTCCTCTGACTTCAAGTTTATTAAATGGTGAAATGAAGAGTTTCTTCCATGAAGGCTTTATCCTAAGAATATATTTGGACAATAATATTGCAGGACTGGGCGAGGTTTGTTATTAATTCCCAAGTTATTCTTATGTAAATATACTGACTCAAAAAATTAATTTCAATCGAACTATTGTCATGAGATTATTGGGTGCTTAAATCTTCTATATCTAGTATGCGCCTCATACATACTCTCCCTTCGCTGATAAACAATATTTTGTCATATCTTTCTACTTTTCATGTATATATGTTAGTCATCTTTCGCAATTAAAAGAAGAAAATAGGTTTTGTAAGGATATTTTTCTCAGACTAATGTTGTAATTATTTTACTTTTAATAATTTCAACAGGTTGCCCCAATTGAAATCCATGCAGAGGATCTTTTAGATGTTGAAGAACAGCTAAGGTTCTTGGTGCATAAGTTGGTAGGATCAAACATAAGTTTTATCCCATTGCTCAGAGGCTCATTTTCTGAATGGATTTGGAGATCCTTAGCAATACCAGTTGTGTATACAAATATCTACATACCACATTTTTTTTAGCACTATCATGTTCTTGTTGTGTAAATACTCTTGTATTAATAATATTTTTATCCCAGGCCTCATCCATTTTTCCAAGTGTTAAGTGTGGATTGGAGATGGCTATCCTCAATACTCTAGCAATGAATGAAGCATCCAGTTTCTTTGATGTGATCTCTGGTTATAGGAGCTCCTCAGTTGAACCTCAGTTGGATGTAGATGGTAATGATGGTCCAAAACAGATAGAGATTTGTGCTCTCATTGATCATAGTGGTTCACCAAAAGATATAGCTGATGTTGTGTACAAATTAGTTGATGAGGGTTTCAACACAATAAAACTGAAGGTACTAGAAATTGATATCCGAATTTGTGTGATAATAGTCGTGATCTTTAGCAAGAGATAATTTTATATTAGCAGTGTTTCCTATTGGTTCGAACAAAATAATATATGATACTGTTGTCTCAGCTAGTTGATGAGGTTTCTACCAAGTTTAATATCCTGTGTCATAACGTAGTTTCAGTCTTGACTGGAACAATATAATGTTGATGTTGTGTCATGTCATCACTCGACATGCATTGGCACATCCCCTATAATGCCGAGATGAATTCAAATAACTTCAAATATAAGTCTATAGCAATTAAAAAAAAGTCTTTCATAGTAACACTTCAGAACAATAAGCTATAAAATATTTTAACTTTTGAAAATAAAACTACAACGAATCACACTATCTCAATTAGGTAGTTGAATTAAAATTGTTTTTACTAAAACAATTTTACTTCAATGTGTGTCATAATAAGTTCACCTAAAATTTTACTTATATAATTTTTTTCTACTTGTTACTCCTTAACAAAAATAAGAATATAGTAATTAGATAATCAATTAAATAATTTTGGAGAAACAAGGTTGAAAAAATAACAAATACATTACTTGATCTTTCAGCATATAGATGTGTGCCATAGCGTCACTCAGGATGGTATGATTGGAAGGTCGACATTGGATTGACCACTCGTGCCGATCAATTAGGGGCTTGGATAATTTACTGAAATGATATATTTTAATTATGTAAGGTAGCATCGTGTTACGTAGCATTGCACAAGATTTCAACCCATGGTTTCTAAAGGAAAAAACTGACTGAAATGGTATGTTTTACCAACTGATTATTTTGCATCAGCATTTTAATTCCTATTGGTCTTAGTGTTTAGGTACACAATAGTTTGCTTATTTTATAGTATAAATGTCAAGCTCTCCAATTTTGGTTTCCTTGTGAAAGACTGCCAACAGAATTGGCAGCCAGTCTATACCCCAAAATAACCTCAGATCAGAATACTATGTTAGTATGCCAGCACCTGTAGGTACGTGTTCGAGGATTAATTGGAGAAATTTGGACTCACAAAGAACATGGTGTACCCATATTAACTTCAGAGCCTCACAAGGTTAGCTCTCAGCTCCTTGTCATCGAGGTTCACAAGAGAGGCCATGTAGAGGGGCTCAATTGCGTAGTTAAGTCTATTGGAGTCAGTACATACCTATGTGGCACAATGAAAGAGGCAATTGAAGAGAAAGAACCATATCATGTTGTTCTCTGGTCCAGTTTTGCATACTTACTAGCTGAAATAGCATAATACTACTTGGCCTGATTGTACCAATAATAGCCTCTCTGCAAGATTCACTGCTTTGTTTTTCGCACCTAGCAAATTTTTGAATGTTTTACTATAGTTAGATGTCAAGAATGCGTGAAGTTCTGGAAGTTCTACAGGTAGCACGAAGAAAAAATCCTTTTGAAGATGTAGAAGTCATCCGAGCCATCAGGCAAGTGGTTGGTTACAAAGTCAACATCCGTGTTGATGCAAACCGGAAGTGGACATATGAAGAGGCATTGCAATTTGGATCTTGTGTAAAACATTTCAACTTGCAATTCATTGAGGTATGACATTGTCACAAACCCAAATTATAAAAATTGACAAACTTTTTGAGTATCAAAAGTGGTGTTCCTTTTGCCATTTGTTGGAGGTCCGATATAACAGTTTACTTTTACACAAAGGATAGATACCAATTAGGATTGGCCATCTTTCAATCATCACTGCTCTTAGCAAGAATCAACATGACCAGAATGTGCAATGCTTCTTGTCTTCTCTATAACCTAAGTCAAACTATCAGAATGTTGAAAGGGTATTTCTTCAATACTTTGTTAAATGTTGTTGCCTTACCATGTGCCTTTTTGAGAGTCCATTATTCAGGAAGGAATTTGTTTTCAGTATGGCTGCAATGTGGAAGATTAAGGAATGTTGCATGGGGTATACCATGAAATGTGGAAGATAACAAACACGCAAATCAGATAAGTCATTGATCCATATACTGGATCAACGCCTGTGATTAAAAAATAATGAATTATAAGATTGCTAAAAGAGAGATTAATGTTCTTATGAAATATGGCTTAGTGATATTTCTCATTAGACCTATGAATTCAACCCAACAACAGAAAACAAGAAGTTGATTTATTCACAGTATTGCCTCCAAATAATAATTTGAGCATTCTATCTTTGTTCTGTCATTAATGTTGATAGCATGGACATGACCTTATATTTTTCCACCAACGGTGTAGTATATATACAACATGCATCAGCTTTGGTAAGAAGTTGGATCAAGTTTACTTGTTTTATACATAGAAGAAAAAGTAAATATTTATGGTATGCATTGCCTCTGATGACTGCATGTGATCAGTTAACATTGACAAAGCAAACATTATTTTGGTACAGACATAATAATATGGAAGCAAGCATACCGCATTTTTCCTTTTGAAGATTGTTAGAGAAATATCCAATTGATGCTAATGTAACAGAAGTGTCTGTCATTCCCAGGCAATAAGATGAATCTTGTGATATGTTTGTCTTTTACCATAGACAAAGCAAGCATAGCATTATTTTGTTACAGCATTGCAAAATGAAGGATAATAGAAGCAATAACCCTTTTTTTCTTTCTGAAAATTGTTAGAAATGTTCAATTGATAATGTAACAGGAAAAGTGTGGCAATCTGCCATTCCCAGACAAAACATGAATCTTTCTTCGTCTGCCATCCATTCTCTGATTTTTTTTTTTTATACCAATACTACATTTGTGGTGTATCCCCTTCTTCATTTTCTTCAGATAAAAACATACAATGTGGGATTGCATTGCAAATTTTTCAATGTGGGTGTTTTGTTATCAGGGAGGAATATTTGTAACTGTGCTTTGAGTATTCTTTTATATCTTCCAATCAATCACCTTCATTATGTTCATTGTTTCAGGAACCTGTTAACAGGGAAATGGATATTCTCAAATTTTGCGATGCAAGCGGTTTGCCAATAGCACTAGATGAGACAATTGACAATCTTAAGGGAGATCTCTTTCATGGACTTAAAAAGTTTACTCATCCAGGAATTGTTGCTATTGTGAGTAATGGAATTGTCTCATTGCATTAGTTTCATTATAATATTCCATTTTGGTTTCTCAGGTTATCAAACCAAGTGTTATTGGAGGATTTGAAAATGCAGCTACAGTGGCAAAGTGGGCTCAGTTGCATAAGAAGATAGCCATTGTCAGTAGCGCATTTGAAAGCAGTGTGAGTTTGTCGGCATATATACAGTTTGCATATTATCTGGAGAGGCAGAATGCTGCAGTTTGCAAAATAGAGGGAAGAGAATTAAATGCAGCAATAGCCCATGGCCTTGGAACATATCGTTGGCTGAAGGAAGATGTAACTTCCAGTGGTATAGATATTTGCATGTCATCGGATAGGTACAGACTCGTAGCATCTGTCGAGAAAGCTCAGAATTTTTTAAAGCTTGTGCAAATCAACAAAGCAAATATTCATAAAAGCTACTCCGAAGAACAAACTAGTGCTTATCAAACTGAAGTTGATGGAGAGTTTTTTAGCTGTTCATTCAAGTTTCTGAAGGCTGGTCAAAACATAAATGTAAGAATATATTTTTCAATAGATGAGCTGGTTTTTCATTAGAATAAGTATTTCCCTAATTATAGACAAGAAAGAAAACGTAAAGTGGATAAAAATGTAGATTGTTTCTATATCTAGTACCAAGATTTCTTGCTTCTAGTAATTAGTAACCCCATTTCCATTACTTGCCTCCTAAAGGTGTCATGGTAGTGGAGACCTAGTATAATAATTCGCTTCAATGTTTTTTTGGTTATAATTATAATTTTTGTTTTTTTCCCCTTTTCCCTTATTCCCCTTCCTCATTTCAGTTCTTTGACATGAGAATTTGGCCTTTACTGTGCTGGTCAAATAGAAAGTGTCTTTGGAATAAACTGTTCTCGATTAACAAATTTTATATGGAATCATCAGGTCTTGGAAACTCTTCTTCCCATCTATATTCTAATTTTATTGTGTGATATTATGTATGCATTTTGTCGTTAGAGCGATGTCAAATGTTATAGTGCTGAGATGGATCGAGGAGATTCAACAAAAATAATCTAATATACCTACCTTTGTGGAGGGGAACAGTATTTGTACAGGAAACTAGTATAATGTATACAATGAAACCATGCTGCATTTTATAAAATAATGAGTACTGCATTTTTTTAAGTACTTGGACATGACACAGTATCCTAATATGTGCTGCATTTTATAAAATAATGTGTACCTCATTTTTTGAAGTACTTGGACATGACACAGTACACTAATATGAACAAAACCATACCCCATCTTATAGCTATAATCCTAGTACACCATGAAAAGTGTCTTGACTTCTATAGTTTTTATAAGAGTCCAGGTTAAAGTACATTTCTTCCAAGGCCGTTGGTTCATTTAAGTTTTTTTTTCTTTCCTTTTTTTCACTCCTTAGCTTCTTAACTGATGAAAAATGAGGTGAATATTGATGATAAGTCAGACTTCTACTCTTTAAGCATATTTGAGTTGGATCTGCAGCTTCTATGCTTTTGCAGTTCCATTTTTCGACTTTCATTCTTGTCTTGGCATTGTACTTCATGTTTTCAGTTGGCAAATATTGTTGTTTTGTAATTTTTATCTAACACTATCAGATTTCCAGTTGTGACAATATTAATTGAAGTTCTTCCCCCAACATAATTTCAGCTAAATGGTGTGTGCATTGATGCAGAATAGAACGGTTGTCTTTCTTCATGGCTTCTTGGGTACAAGTGAAGAGTGGATCCCAATTATAAGGAGTATATCAGCTAGCGTGCATTGCATTTCCATTGACCTTCCTGGCCATGGGGAGTCAAAGTTACAATCACTAGTGGATAAGAGTTCTAAACAAAGATTGGATTTATCTGTTGAGTCTGTTGCAAATATTTTGCTAAAGTTGATCTCTGGTATCACTAGTGGAAAGGTTATTCTTGTTGGCTATTCGATGGGTGCAAGGATTGCATTAAACATGGCACTCAAATACAAAGAAAAGGTATTCTAAGTATTTATTCTTCTTTCCGTTCTAAGCCTTGAGGGCTGAAGTTAATGAAAATTGTGAAGGTCATTGGAGCTGTCATAATCTCGGGAAGCCCAGGATTAAGAAATGGAACAACCAAAAGAATCCGTGTTGCCCAAGATGAAGCAAAGGCAAACTTTCTAGTGGAACATGGTTTGGAGTGCTTTCTGGATTTATGGTACTCTGGCATCCTATGGAGAAGGTTATTTCTTAGTAATGTATCACAGTAAAACAGTTAGATGATCACTTTATTTTGTCAGTATTTTAGTTTTGCTATTTCATGCTTCAGGTTGTAGCTTATAATTGCAATTCAAATTGAAAATTAGGGCCTTGTTGATACTACTAAGTTGAATCACAAGAAATCATTTTGATTCATAATAAAAATGATAATTCAACTAGTGTCCTACTGTTCGTCATGATAACTGTTGTTGAATTACTCTTTTCAACTAAACATTTTTTTCCTCAAGAAGTGTTTTTTTCCAGGTATCCTCAAATCCACGTGAGGAAGTGTATAAAAAATATATAGATATGTATTATTCATACAGATCTGGTCATACTATCAAAATTTATATAATCATTGTAAAATATTTTGGTGTTCAACTTCTCTCTCTCTGTTTCAAAATTTTTGAATTTTTGTTCAGACAGCAAAATGCATATCATTAATATCGTAGCCAAATCTGAAATTTGTAGCAGCTAATGTATCATTTTTGTTACATTTATAATGGATTTTGTTGAAATATGAGGAAAGACTTGTATGCTGATCTTAATTTTGTAGCCATTTAATTAACGAGTATTTCCATCATTTTCAGCTTAAGAGGTCATCCTAGCTTCAGCCATATTAAGAGCTCTCGTAGCAGGCATAAAGACATACAGGGTCTTGCAAATGTTCTATCGGGCTTAAGCATCGGGAAGCAATTGTAAGCTTATCTTATTCTAGTTACCTACAATTTTTCTCTCGCAAATATGACCCTACTTATTAACACTAAAATCTACGACGAAGAAATTAAATTAGATTTCTTGTTTAACTCTTTATATTACCTTCACTATCTTTCATGTATAAACTTAGTGAAGCATTGTACTGAAATTCACCCTTATTAATTGGAGAATTATCAAAAGAATCTCCTACGTTTCTTTTTACCAATTATTCCCATAAATTCACCCTTGAATACTTCCGCAAACTGATTTACTAACAAACTTCCAATCATGCAATAACAAATTTAAGGTTATTATGGAGATAAAAAAAAATCTGAGATGCTTTGTGGTAAAAAATCATTAATAATGCCAGGTTTGGTCATTTCCAATTACCAAGGGTGTTCTCTGGTTAATTTAGGGTTTGGCCAGTGATTAATTTTCTAGCTTCGAAATGATATCAGCTATATTTTACCAATTCATGATAGGTCTTTGTGGGATGACTTGAAACACTTGCAAACGCCTCTGCTCTTCATCGTGGGAGAAAATGATACAAAGTTCAGGGAGATTGCACAGCAGATGTGCAGTGAAATCGAGTGTGTTTCCATAGCTGACCATCACCGGCAACGAAAGCTATTCGACACAATTGTCGTACCAGATTGTGGTCATGCTGTACATCTAGAGAATCCTCTTTGTGTGATCAATGAAGTGAGAAAATTTGTGGAAAGATGGGAGCAGAAATGATGCAGTTATGGCTCATTTATCGGCTTTTTTTCCCGTTATATGACAATCACAAAGATCAGTGTGGCACATTTATGGCCTTGCGGAATGTTTTGACACTGGCATTTCTAGACTCTGTTTGAAACAAAGTAATCGTGTAAGAAGACGAGGCATGAATTAATATGTTACGGAGGGAACAAAAAAATCTACTGTGTATTTATGTGAATGAAGCCGAAGTATAATGTTTTTGCTTTTCAGAGCCCTTGTAAAGGGGAAGCCTCGAGCCCTTTGTTAAAAATTCAAAATTTATCCTAAACTAATTCATTTTTGAATTGCTTGCGACACGCGTGAATTCAACCAAGAGCCAGTTTGGATTGCATTGTATCTCAGGTGAAGTGTACTCTGGACTTTTGGGCCAAACCACATTTAACTTGGTTGAACTCAATTAACCCATTCTACGTGGATCAAATTTAATCCTGTCAATACTCATGGAACTCTGACCTCAATTGAATTCCAGTTCAAATTAACATAATCTGCAGAAAGCATTTCTTATTAAGATAGAATTATTTCAAGGATTAATTTTAATTTTATATTTTTTTAATTAACATAATAGAAGAATGTTATCCTATGCGTATTATATGTAATTTTATATATATTTTTTTAAATGTTTTTAATTTAAATATTATAATCTAAACTTTAAAGATTAAATTTTAAATTATTGACTTTTTATTTTAAAAAAATAAAAAAATTATATTTGATGAACAGATAATATTTTTATAATATAATATATGTTTTTTTGATTGATTATAATAAAAAATAATTATATTTATTTCAGACCGTTCATCTCAAATTATACTTTTTTTATTGATGAAACAACTTAAAGATGTAAATAGACGTCAGCACGATCATTACTTCCTTTCCCACCCGGGTGGAATTGTTTTTTTTTTAAATTTAGACATTTAATTTTTTAAATTAATTAATTTCATAGATAATCTGATCCCATATTTTTCATCAAAATAAATAAAAGCGCTCACAATATCTCATACAGACCGTTCTTAAATTATCATTCTATTAGTAAAATTTCTACGATAACAATTGAGAATCGAACATTTAGTTAATGGCTTAATCGCTCCCGAAAGAAATAATAATGCAATAATTAGATCTTTTAATAAATAATTAAAAAAATTAAAATTTAATTATTAGATACTATAAAACAAATTCTAATAAAAAATAAATTTAAGAATATTGATCATTTGAATGGATCTTCGCTAGTACTTTTCGATCAATCCTAATACAACAACAACAACAACCGAACCTTATCTCACTACGTGGGGTCGGCTATATGGATCATTTTACGCCATTGAGCTCTATCCCCTACTATATCATCATCTATATTTAA
>JBBUKS010000060.1:2290855-2307232 GCA_038050645.1 Hedychium gardnerianum | reverse complement strand
GGGTGAACTCAACCAACTAAGGAGGATTAATGCTCATTAATAGAGATTAATGGAGCATTGATGAAAAGAAGACCAAGTGGCAAAAATCTTTGGTATTCATTGGATGGATACAAAAGATTTCAAAATGAGATTTTCATTATGCTTTTAGAATTTGACTCTTGCTCTCTTCTTCCCGAAACAATCTTTGAGGGGGTTGCTAGCACAACCAAAGGTTGTTTTTCTCCAAAGGTTTCATTCGTACGATGAACGAAGAACGTGTTCGTGTGGATACCGAAGAAGCGTGGTCATTCTAATCGTGTTGAGATCCGTCAACGTAAGAGTTGCTACCGGGAGAACATTGTTCACGCAACAAAGGTATAATTTCTAAACATCGTAGTATATCGTATTCGCTTGAATCTCTGGAGGGATCAAAGTTTTTCCGCTGTGCATGTGTATAATTTGCATAAAGATCCCTATATGCGCCCCTATTGAATGGAGGCGCCTCAAGCGCCCAAACACTGGAAGCGCCCCCCAATACTCGGAGGCGCCTCACCCACAAGTTCAATGGAGGCATCCCGAAGCAATGGAGGTGCCCCGACTGCCAGACTCATTGCAGCGAATAAGGATCTAGAAGTCACGTCAAGACAACCGAGGCTTGGAGACGCGAATAAGGATCTGGAAACCACGTTTAGAGACGCCCCCAGCGCTATCAGATCAGCAATGGATCAATTTCGATCCATTGGAGGCGCCCTCAAGCAATGGAGACGCCCCCATGACTGTCACGTCAGCAAAACGACCACTTCGACTATTTTGCTATAAATAGAGGTTGTGTCCTCTAGTTTTATATAACACACTCTGTACTTTCAACTCTATTTCTGTTTTCCCAAGTCTGTGCTTTCAAAGTTTGTAAGAGGCTACTCCACCTTCAACGAAAGAGTCATTTAGAGCTTTATTTGTCTTGGATTAACAACCACCTAGGTTGTAACCAAGTAAACTCTTTGTACCTCTTCTTTATTTTTATGTTTTATTTATTTAATTAATGTGTGTGTCCTTGCTTAATTAGAAGTAAGAGAAATTGTAATTTTGATTTGCAAAACTATTCATCCTCCTCTAGCCGGTCTAACCCAATCCATCAGGTTGGATCTTTGAATTAGTAATATTAATTCTTTCTTTTGTTTCGTGTTTCTCTGCATGAGCTCAAATTCAAGTTGCAATTCCACATTGTTGTTTTGTTAATTAGTTTCTTATGATTTGACATTAAATAAACTGAATCATGCTATCTAGGATTTGAGACTACAATATTGGGTTTTAGAGACTCATTTTCTACCGAATTGAAAAAAAAAATAATAATAATAATATCAAATTGACCAGCCGATTTACTACCTCATCGCCAGAAATTAAAATTGACCACATATTTGGAAAGTCCTCAACCTAAGTTATCCATTGGTACCACTTTTACAAGAAAATATCGCGAGTATTGAATTTTAAAAATAAAATATACAATAATAAACAGATGAACTAAATCATAGAACATGAAGTGAGGACGTTAAATTAAAATTTGATCGGGTTCGAACTAAATCCAACGGGTAGATGCGGAGATTAAAATTACGTTGGTTCAAATCGAGATTAATTTGTAGTTAATTTGACCAAATTATGGCCGAACCAAGTTTAAGGTTTAAACGAGTTCAATCGATTTAAACGAATTAGGGTATTTTTGAAGAAATCTTCTTTTTTCTACCTTTTCTCCCTATGCACGCAGCAACCCCCGCCGTGTCGTACGCCACCGCCATGCCTTTGCCCATTCCTCTCTTTTATTTTTTCCTTCCTCTTCTTCCTCATTTCCTTTTTCTCCTTCTCTTCTTCCTCATTTCTCTAAACCCTAAACCTAGAGTTTTTTCATCTCCTCTTCTCAAGCACAAGAGCTCTATTTTTTTTTTCTTTCTCTTCTCACGCAAGCAAGAAACACAACATCCTACCCTCTTCCAGCAACAAGAGCAGCTCTCGCATTTTCTTTCTATTCTCATGTTTTCTAGGATTTTGTTGGCACCACAAGAATAGTCCTGTTTTGCCTTACCTTGCTCTCTTTGTGTTGTTGCCGAGCTCACCGAAGTTATTCGAGATTGCTAACGAAGAAGGTAAAGTTCTCTTGTGCTTCTTCCTCCATATCTTCTCTTTTTCTCAAAAGATACGGTCTTCCTTTTATTTTTTTCCACCGAGCAACCCTTTACAAGCAATTATTTTTCCCTTTGTCCAATCATAGCAACAAGAGGAGTAAGTTATACCTTTCTTGTTTCACGTTTCATTAATTGAAGGAGAATTGTAAAGTATAAATTTTATTTTATTAAGTTGCTAGCTAGGATGGTTATTTAGATCGGAATGAAGATTGTAGGAATGTTAAATATTATAAGGAAGCGAGATCACAAATGATTCTTCGACTTTGAGTTATAGATAAACTCTGGGGATTGACAGACTGCTGTTTCAACTAGAACCCAGGGGTAAGGTTGAAATTTTCGAATTTAAGTTCATTTTCAGCTCCTTAAATTCGAAATTTAGGCTTTTGGATTGTGAAAATCGGTCGACCCTAATGTTTGGAATTTTCGAAAATTTCAGCTTATATTTTTTAAGTATTTTCGAGTTTTTAGAGTTGGATAATTCGATTTTGTATTGTATTAATTATTTTAATTTATTGAATTCGTCCCTTCTGGTTGAAAATCATGGCTACACCACTGAATATATATATATATATATATAACTCAATCATAGATCAGAGATTAGAGGAAGAGTCCAGAGTGGCAAAGACCCGACATTTCTCACTTAAATAAAAAGAAGAAGAAGAATCATTTTGCTAAAAACACAAGAACTAAATTACGCATCACAAGCTCCATGTAGTGCAATATTATGCATTTTTAAGAAAACAAGAGACCTAAATTATGCATCACGAGTTCCACTATTGCATGATGTTAGGCATTTCTTTAGCTTTTGTCAATAATTAAACAGATATATGGTGGAAATTGAGCTATACGGTAAAAAAAGCAACAGGCTCACCTCAAACAAGTGATCCAAGAAAAAGTGCGACAGGGATCCAGCGGATAACAATATGAAGCATTGCATCTTGTTCAGTGGAACCTATTTTACAATCAAATCCACATCAATTCAATCACAATTTCGCAAGAAGGTAAAATTGGCATCAAACCGACGAACAAAAATGAATTGAAAGAAAATCCGAGCAAAAAAAACACCAGCTAAGCAAGGAGCGAGCATTATCAATATTTCAGCGCCATAAATTCTGGAAAGGTTCAGAAAATCCAGTTCTTTCGTGTCATATTAACCTGACATGAGCATAGGAACTAACATTGGAGGCGGGGTCGAGGATGCCCTTGCGGACGAGAGCGGCGGAAAGTCGGGCGTAGAAGAAAGAGAGTGGAAGGCCGAGTAGCAAGGGATAGTAAAAGGGGTGGTGGATGAGGTCCATGGACAAGGATCCGACAGCGGAAGAAGATGTGGTGAAGGAACCGAGCCATTCAGCAAAGGAGCCAAGGTCGGGGCCGAGGAAGGCGTTGGCGGCATAGAAGAGGCAGTGGTGAGGGCCGAAGCGGCCGCGGGAGAGGCGCATCAACCCTACCCCCATCCCCAGCGCGTACATCGTGTGCGCGCCAGGTCCCGGCATCGCCTCTGTTGACCTCCTCTTCGGCGGCGGTGGCCGGCGGCTGGGCGAAATCGATCTGACTTGCTTCGGTAAAATCCGGCGTTTACCAAAAGTCGCACACAAAGTCTTTGAATTCCCCAAAACGCACCTAACTTATTTTTTTTTTAAAAAAAAAAAATTACATCTTAAACTATCTTCTGAATTTATTCATATTTTTTATAAAAAAAATATTAAAAAATAAAATTAAAGAAACAATAATAAAAGTAATAAATTAAAGTTAATTAGAAGAGAATTTTTTTTAAAATAAAATAAAATTACTTTAATACTATTTTAGTTAAAAAAAACAAAATTTTATTTAAGGTGATAATACTTTAACTAAAACAACACTAAAGTATTTTTTTATTTTTAATTAATTTTTTATTTCATTTTTTTATAATTAACTATTAAAAAATATTTTTTTTACTTTTATTAAGATTCTTTTAATTTTATAAATATTTGAAATATATATATATGTGTGTGTGAATAAATTTAGGAATCATTATATATATTTTATATGAAATTTTTTGATAAAATAATTTATTTTAAATTTATTTTTGATTTAATTTAGTTTGGTTCGATTTAAATAAATAATAATATTTTTTTTATTTTGGATTTTGAAATATGAAAAGAGTATTTTCGGATTAAATGTGTCATTTGAGAAAAATAAAATTATAATATAACTTTTGAGAATTCTAGTGTACCTTTTGGTAAAACGCCCGCCTCCATATATTCTCTTTCCCATTAAACTAACGAGAGACGCAGACTCTGACTCTGGCTCTCATCCACGCCACAGACGTGTGCGTCCCACTCTTTTGATCAATAAAAAACGAAGGTGAGGATTGGGGTAAACAATAGCATGTTGTTTAAGGTGTCTCGCTCTGTAGACTGCAGTGTTTTTTGAAAAATACTTTGTCGATTTTTTTATAAAAAATGGAAAATAGGGCATTTTGACGATTTTAGAAACCTAGAGAGCATTTTGGACAGGAGATTAGAAGGGAATTGGCGAGGGGGGACGCGTGGTGGATGTAGACATCACTTCCCCATTTTCTCTTAAACAACGCCTTGTAGCTGATCTTTATCGCCGTTTCTCTCCCCCGTCCTTCCTCGCCCCAGAACGAGGTAAACCCTAGCTCGCTGGGAAGCCCTAATCCGACGGCTTCTTCCACGATCTTGAGTATCGAAATAAATCTGACTGTCGTATCGAGGCTTGCGTAAGGACCGATTAGCTGGTTCCATAATTCGGTCGAAGGAAAAAAAAACTTCCATTTTGTTCCCCTCTTGTTCTTGCTATGAAATAAGGCAGATATTTTACAGTATTCTGAAGCAAAAGATGCCTCGCGAGCAGGATAAAGACCTGGAGCCCCACCCTAGCAATGGCGAGGATATGACGGAGGGGCCCGTCAGGTAAGAACCAGACACCCATTTCCTCTCTCCGTGTCCTTTTAGCTTGGGAGAATTCAGAAGCTTAATTCTCATAGTTTTTTTTCTTCTCTTTGGTGATCGCATCTTGTGGGATTTAACTGATGCTCTGAAGAGAAAGAAAAGATTTTTAAAAAAAAATTGTGGTGTATTCAATATTTTGTAATTTAGTATCCGTAGTTCAGCTAAGATTATCACTCACCTTGTCAACTAAACAGTAGCACATGGTGACATTTTTATCAAGATAAACGGAGAATTGTCCCCTATAACACTGTATCGATTTGTTATCAGGAGAAGAGAATTAGACTTAAAGGCAATTCTAACGAAAAGAAAATAATATATATAAAGCAAGTTTAGGAGTTTTACCAGGTGTAATTTGGATAGAGATGATGATATATATAGGATGCTTAGAATATATAGAACTTGTTCCACTGAACAACACTGGCAAATTTCAACACTGCATTGTGATTGTCGCCCTGTCTACTGATTTCCTCTTTTTCATGGATTTTTTCATCTGGAAGAGAAAGATCTTATTATACTTAACATTACCTGATCGGTCTTGAACTTTTATGCAGATGCCTTAATTGTGGAATCAGTGCAAAGCTTACATGCCATATGCGTAGCGGACCAGAAGGACGGAGAACCTTATGCAATGCATGTGGAATAGCATGGAGAAAGGTATAGGTCCAAACTTCCTCTAAATTTACAATGTTGAATCAATGATACACTTGCTGCAGTGGCTTTATATGTTGGGAATGAATGAGAATTTATTTTACTGATTCTCAATAGTTAAGTTATTTCTGGATCCTAAGGATTCATTCACTATCTATTTACAATTAATAGATCCTGTTATTTTATCCACATGTGGTATTCATGATTAAGTGCAACGGACTTGAGATCTTACAGATATTTACATACAAGTTCATCCTATCAGGAACAGTCAATAATAGTTTCTTGGATTGAAATGCATTTTTAGATTAAGTTGATCGAAAAAGAGTTTCTTTTCCTCTAGTAAAACATTGAGACTTATACAGATATTTAGTGCCAATACATTCTCCAGAATCTAGTTATGTGCTTTTATGCACTATGTCATTGATCATCCCTCTGTTAATACTTCTAACAAATTATATTGTGGCTTTCTCTGTATCTACCTTCATTTGTTTTGGACTTGTTGCTAGTCTTAACAAGTGTGGAAGTTTGGTAACACAGGGAAAACAGAGGAAGGTTATCGACTATGAATTTCCAATGACAAACTTAGCAAATTCCAAAATGGTGCCTGAAGTTGATATGGAATTTGAAGACGAAGACAAAGCATATGAATTTTACAATAGATATGCTGGAATGGTAGGATTTAGTGTACGAAAAGGTTGGATAGACAAATCTTCAGATAAAATTATTAGATCAAGAACGCTTGTTTGCTCAAGGGAAGGATTCCGTAAAGACAAGAAGGGAGCCAAGGAAGTGAAGAAACCTCGACCCGAAACTAGAATTGGTTGCCCCGCACGTTTGACCATTAAACTTACACCTAATGGTTCATATCGGATTACTGAATTTGTGCCAGATCATAACCATCAACCTGCACCCCCTTCAGCCATTCATATGTTAAGGTCTCAGAGGATATTGACTGAAGTTCAATCTGGGGAAGCAGATTTATCTGATGATTCTGGGACTACTCCAAAATCAGCTCACCACCTAACGGGCAGACAAGCTTCAGGCTCCCAAAGTGGTGTTAGATATTTTCCTGCAGACTATCGAATGAGTCTACGCTCAAAACGTATGAAGAGCATGCAGATGGGAGATGCAGAAGCTGTATTGAAGTACCTCCAGAGTATGCAGCTTAGTGACCCATGTTTTTTTCATGCCATACAAATTGATGAGGATGATAAGCTGACCAATTTTTTCTGGGCAGATGCAAAGTCAATATCAGACTTCAACTATTTTGGTGATGTAGTTTGTCTAGATACAACTTACAGGGTTAATGGATATAGTAGGCCATTTACACCTTTTCTTGGTGTGAATCATCATAAGCAAATTGTGATATTTGGTGCAGCACTATTGTATGATGAAACTATAGAATCATTCAAGTGGTTGTTTGACACGTTCAAGATTGCAATGCATGGAAAACAGCCAAAGACCATCCTGACTGACCAGTCTATGTCAGAATACAATGCTATAAGAGCAGCTTGGCCAGGTACCAGCCACCGCCTTTGTCTCTGGCAACTTTATCAAAATGCCATTAAGCATCTTAATAATGCGTTCCAAGGTTCAAAAACATTTGCCAAGGACTTTGCTAGGTGTGTATATGACTATGAGGATGAAGAAGAGTTCTTGTCAGCATGGAGGGCAATGATAGATAAATATGAACTAAGAAATGATGAGTGGTTGGCAAACCTGTTTGAAGATAGAGAGAAATGGGCCTTGGCATATGGTCGAGATACTCTCTGTGTTGATATGAAAAACACACTGCAAAATGAAAATTTTAGTTCACTGAAGAAGTATTTGACACCACAGCTTGACTTCTTCTCATTTTTTAAGCATTATAAGAGGGTGGTGGACGACCATAGATATGCTGAATTGCAAGCTGATTTTCATGCAAGCCAAAGTATTCCAAGAATACCTCCTTCAAAAATGTTAAGACAAGCTGCTGTTCTTTATACTCCTACCGTGTTTGAAATGTTTCGCAAGGAGTTTGAAGTATTCATGGATTGCATGCTGTATTTCCGTGGTCAGGATGGGACTATATCAGAGTATAGAATCACAGTTGGTGAAAATTCTAAGGAATATATTGTTAGACTTGATTCAATTGATTGTTCAGTTTCATGCACTTGTAAAAAATTTGAGTTTGTTGGTGTTCAATGTGGTCATGTATTAAAAGTACTTGATGTTAGAAATATTAAAGAACTACCACAACGCTATTTCTTGAAGAGATGGAGAAGAGATGCTAAGACTGATACGGAATTGGACTCGGGAGGAATTGCAGTTGATGGAAACCCAAAGTCTCCTGTACCAACTTTAATGCATGTACCTTTCTTTGCTCAACACCAAGGATCGCATGCAGCAACTCAGTTAAGTGAGGTAATACTGCTGCACTCCCTTTCCTATTTATTGTTTACCAGGACTATTATAACATTCCAATAGGATACAGGAATACCCTACTTCTGATCTGCATCAACAACCTTTTCATGGCATCACTCAGTTAAGTCAGGTATATATGTTACTGTGGGTATATTTGTAGATTTTCCTCTTGCGTTCACATTTGAAATCAAAAATTTCTTCGATTACTAATCCATGTTTCTCACAGATGAAAGATCAAACTATCACTTTATCTGATCATATAGCTGAATATTTGCAGGGTCGCGCAGCACCACCTAATTACAGCAGTTCTCAGTTGAATGGCTAGAACAACCTAAAGTGTGCATACTCTCAAACTTTGAGTAATATTGTATGTTCCTCTATGCTTTGTGTTTTTCTTTTCATTGTACCGGCAACTGACAAAGATTTCCTTAACCAACTTATTCAATGGCTAACAAGAAATTCATTTTGACTTCTCTTAGATATATATATTTTTTCTGTTCCTTGTATATGTTCTTAGAAACTCATGAACCGTGATCTTCTCAAGGCTAAATGATGCCTTTTTTTTACTTTTGAAGTGTGCAACAAATTATGCGGCCGGTATGCATGTCCATTCCAGGTATAGCTCCA
This sequence comes from Hedychium gardnerianum, assembly GCA_038050645.1. Taxonomy (NCBI): domain Eukaryota; kingdom Viridiplantae; phylum Streptophyta; class Magnoliopsida; order Zingiberales; family Zingiberaceae; genus Hedychium; species Hedychium gardnerianum. The sequence continues at coordinate 2,298,447 of JBBUKS010000060.1, read as the reverse complement.
CACATCAGTGCCTATGGTATCATAGCTTAATATACAGCATCTTAGGGGAGCTGATGTTAACCATCCTTTTGTGGATTTGGTTGGACGACGGTGCTGAGGGCTCCATTTTTGATGGGGATCTTATAGAACTGAGAATTCATTATCCAATAGTTTAGCTAATGCTTACTGAGCAGTGTGTATAGTACAGTGATAGTAGTGTGAATCAAGTTTCTGTCTCAAGCATTGTGATAGTATAGTGAGCCAAATTTCTGTCTCAAGCCTGTACTCCCTTGTCTGTGACCTCAAATGTAAAAACATGTTAATTTGATATCAATTAAGTTTCATTTCGAACTATCTACATTGCAATGTAAAATAAAAACATGAATTATAAATGTCTTATCTACACTTCTTTCAAACCATCAGCTGATTGACTAGTCAACTACGAAGTAATCTTAGTTGATTGATTAGTTGACTAATTATTATTTGATACAAATTTGTGGGTTCTTTGACAAATCTCATGAATGCAATAATGTTGATTTGACAATCATCTAAAATATCTATAATAGTTTGATAAGCATATAGAGATCTTAAATTTTAAATAAACTTAGGTGAACTGCAAGATTACAATAATGTCAATTTAATACAAATCTAAGACTTCTATCAAATTTTGAAAGAAAAGTGCTTGACAATAATTAGCTAATTACATTTCTATATTTCATGATAAATAAATTGCATCTTTTAGGATTAATGGAAGAGATCGACAGTAGAAGACCGCTAATTTTGGCGGAGCTGTCTAAAATCATAAGAATTCGTCGTAAAAACAGGCGCTGTGAATTAATAGCTGAGGCGGGCGTTGCTCCGCCACCCTTTAAATCGCTCCTGCGCCTCCATCCAACGAAGAGAAGTACTTCGTTGTTGATGAAGGGGAAGTAGAATCTATTTCCCCTTCCCTCCGCCGCTTCCACCCGCGGCCGTCAGCCTCGGCCTCGTCGGATGTGTAGTCTCCGGCAACCTTCGAAGCAGGCGAGAGGATATACATATAGTTTCGCTGGTAAAAACAACACCAAAAACAGTATTTCATTGTTGATGAAGTCGGGGCATCGGCTGCTGCAGGGGTCGTCGTCTTCTTCGGAGGGGGAGACGTTAGAAGAGGAGGCGGTGGCGGAGATGGAGCACAGGCCGCCGTCGTGGTTGGATGACAGCTTTCCCGTCGGGAACGGAGGCAATGCGTGCAAAAAGAGGTTGCTTTCGAAGCAACTGTCCATGAGGGAGACGAGGATGGAGGCCAAGTGGGAAAGGCGGCGGAGGCAGATTCTGAAGAGACGGAAAAGCTCGGAATCGGCGGCCGGGGAGGCGGAAGCCGCGCCGGCGGAGGAGCGACAGCCGACGAGGAGTTTGACCGACGAGGACATGGACGAGCTGCGGGGTTCGATCGACCTCGGCTTCGGGTTCAGAGAGGAGGACGGTGGACACGACCTCTGTGGAACGCTGCCTGCGCTCAACCTCTACTTCGCCGTGAACCGGCAGCTGTTGGACCCGAAGCTACCTGGCTCCGGGTCGCCGACGGCGGCCTCGGCCTCCTTGAGGCCGGCCGGCCTTCCCAGCCCCCGGGGCTCTGCCAAAGAACAGGGGGCGCCGCCCGACACTTGGAAGATTTGCAATCCCGGTTCCAACTCGAATCATTCCAAAATCTAAAACTAAAGCATTTGACAAATCGATCAAAAAAAAAACAGAATGAAAATTTCGTCGTTTGACAGATATTTGAACGATTGTTTATTTTGCAGGGGATAATCCAGAGCATGTTAAAACAAGGCTGAGGCATTGGGCACAAGCAGTGGCGTTCTCTCTTAGACTGAGTTGCTGATTTTTGAATCCATCACAAAATCGATCAGAAGACAAATTAAACTGCTGTCATTAGAACACAGAAGGAACACTTACAAATGCAGGTAATTTAATTGAGTCTAGTAGATTGCAGCAGCTAGAACTGTAATTAGATGCTTCATGAAGAGAGTGGCAGTTGTGTTTGTCTTCTCTCATTTTTTGTTTTTTTTGTTTTCATTTTTCCTATTGGAATTAACAAGCCAATATCTTGATTTTTCAGATATATTTAGGAGTGCTTCACTGTTTTTTTGTTCGATATAATTTGTCTTTCTTTTTCAAAATACACTCAGTCCTAAAAAATAAATGAAGTTGATTTGACTGATTTTTTTAAGGGAGCTAGAGTAATAAAGGGTTTTTTTAAAAAAAAAAATACTCTCAGTCCTAAACTAACAATATATTAAATATTAATTTCTGAAAGAAGTTGTCCGTAAATTTTGAAAAGTATTAGGTTTTTTCTGTAAAGTTCTGAAAATTAAAACAGTGCTGCGTTAGGTTTACATATAGCACCCGCCGCAAGGCTGGAAACCCTGACGACGATCTCAGCAAGCCGATTCTAATCTTTCCCTCCTTGCGCGATTCCCTCTCGGTTCTTGCATACTCGATCTTCTTGCAGATCGCAGCTCTTCCCTTTAGTAACCGGAAGAGGAGGCGGTCCTCTCCTCTTTGACCACCGACGAGGCGACGAGAGCCCTATTTCCTCGCCTTTCCTTTCTCTTTCAGGTTTGGTTTCCGTCCTTGTATAGGAAATGCTTCGCCTTTGGTCATATTTTTTTCTGCTTTCTCATTTTCAGATAGAAATCGCTAGTCTTGTTTTATTTCTGTTACTTTTTCATGGACATAGAGAGCCGATTCATAAAAGAAAAATCAATGCTTCATGTGGGTGACAACAAGGTGGGATTTTTTTAGTAGCTACCGGAGTTGTTAATCAAATGCCTGAGTACCTGTGGTATGGGAGGGATTTGGGTGAAATGATAGATACGCATCATGTGTAAGAGATGAGCTTAGATTTGCAAATTTTAGTTTGGGTGTCTGATCATAGATATATATATTGTATGTTTAACTTAAATCTGATGGATAATATGATTTTATTGGGCATATAACTAGAGATTGATTTTTAGACTAAACATTTTTTGTTTTGAAAAATTGAATTAGTTACTTCTAGAGGTTTAAATTTATTATTATTTTTTGATATTGGAGGTATGAAAATATGTTAATTGGGATGAGTTCGAATTTAGTTGTACCCGTGGGTAGTGATAGAATGAGTATGAGTATAGTAGCAAGTATCCATATTGGATATGAACCAAATATAAATTTGGATTTACCAAACAGATATGAGTATGCTTGATAGAAATTCGCAGCTAGTCTATCTATTACCACCTCTATCTTTCTACTTCTCATTGGGCAATCACTTAATTTTCTGTTTGGTTTGTGAAAATTGTCTCCTTTGAATTTATCAAAAGTGTGTGGTATAAAAAATTCAATAATTTATATTTTTTCCTTCTCAATTTTAGAATTTCATTTTCTAGAAAATAAAAACTGAACATGGAAAAAGTTTGCTATCCAAAGAAGATCTAATCTTTCCAACTTCATGGTTGCACTTCCAGAAACTGTTCTTCAGTCAAAATGGGCAACCAAAATGAAGCACAAGCTTGTGCACTACCAAGCCAAGCCCCTGCTTCCACACTGACACCTGACAACTCAAAGCCAAAGAAGAAGATCTGCTGTGCCTGCCCCGAAACTAAGCGGATTCGAGATGAGTGTATTGTCGAACATGGAGAGGCTGCCTGTGCCAAATGGATTGAAGCGCATTTGCGATGTCTCCGTGCTGAGGGCTTCAAAGTTTGATACTTGTTAATCAATCTTCAAGTTTACATATTTTTCTCCCATACTTGGCTGCATAGATACATTGCTTTGATGACAGACTTTTCTTTGATGATTTGCTGACAAAACAAAGTCTGGATAAAATGGTATAAACTTTCTCAGATGGCAGTCTGAGACATATATACATTGAAATAAATTACTGTGTTTTGGACGTTAATGAGTTTATATATATATTAGCTTCCTGCGGAATGCAAAATGGCAATGAATTACCAATCTCTTCTGGATGTATTACATTCAATAAATAGTCTATCATCCTTCGTAATTCATTCTACTGCTAATTGTTGTCTAAATTTGATGGTATGTTTAAATCTTTTTAATCTGGGTTTGAGATTGGAAGTTATATTCTTGGTCATGTATGTCATATTTTTCCCTAAGACTATAATATCTTTCTATTGATACTAGTTTAAGCATTATCCTTCTATTTGGGCCTGCATTTGTTTCTTCGGCCCATTTCGGTTTTAACTATTCGGGCCCAGCCCACCATCCATCTATAAACAAACCCTCGTCAACCCTATCGCCACTGCTATTCCATCCATTTTCGCCCCCAATGGCGCTGCAACAACCATCCTTCTCCAACGCCGCCCTACCCTCAAACCCAGTCCCTCCGCTTCCTTCCGCCGCCGTCGATTCCTCCGCGACCGCCGACGAATCCTCCAAGAAGAAGCGCAGACCACCCCCGGGCCCCGCGGAAGTCCTCGCCCACTACGAGTCGCAGGGCCTCAGCCCCCGCGAGGCCTCCCTCCGGGCTGTCGGCGAGCTCCAGGAACTCCTCTACAAGTACGCGGCGAAGAAGAACCGATTCGCGACCGATTACCCCCGCAAACTCGACAGCGTCAACACCCGCCTCGCCGTCCTCGAAATGAAGCTCGACGCCAAGCCCGGATTTCCTGAATCCTTGGCCATTGGGGTCGCCGCCAGTGCGTTCGCCCCATCCGTCCCCCATGTACTCAGCGGCCTCCGTAGCATCTGGGACTCGGTTCGCTCCGCCTCTGGAGGCTCCCCTCCCCCTTCTTAGCTACTGCAATGTCACTCTGTTGTTTGTTTCTACTTTTTGATATTGTGCTACTTAGGTGTACAAGATTTCCTTCCTTGATAATCATATCACAATTTCCCATTTCATCGAATGTTAAATTTGAATTCTTGATCACAAACTAGTGTTAAATATTCAGTAGATGCATCGGTGCCCTTCCTCTTCTTCTTCTTCTTCTGCCTTCAACCTTACGATACATGTTACTACTTTGTTCTCTTCAATTAAAGGCTCTGTATGCTTAACTAAGCTTCATTTGTTTCGGAAAATAATTTTTAAACTTTCCAATATTTAATAAAACAAATGGCAACGGAGAACATTCTTTTATCGATCTCATATGTTGATGATAATGAACCAAGCTAAGCTGGGTGTATATCTATATATATAAAGAGAGTCAAATTTCATATGTAGGGAAAATAAATTTGAACTTAATAAATTACATGTCATATCTATTTGCGCATATTATAAATCTGAAAAAAAAATCATCTAAAATAAGATTTGATACACATGTGAGAATTCAAAAGAACATGTGCAAAAATTCAAAAAAGGAAAATAATGTTCACAAAAAGTATTATTTATATATATAGATGGATTAATTAATTAACTAATGAATGTTCATCTTTTTATCCATTAATTATTTAATTAATTAGTGAACCGACTATTCATACTGCTAAATTGATAGGTTTCTATTGGTCTGTCAACATATATACAAAGAGAGACTTCATGTGTACTTTTAAAAAAATAAATAATAAATTATATATCATAACTATTTGCGCACATGTTTTTAGTTTTGTTATTTAAAAAAAATATCCACACGTGTGAAAATTCAAAAGAACACATGCGAAAATTCCAAAAAGGAAAATAGCCTCCACCATAAATATTATTTATATTATATATATATATAGATGCATTAATTAATTAACTAATGAATGCTAATCATTTTGTCCATTTAATTAATTAGTGAGAGGAGAGACTATGTCTGGAGTTTGGGTATTCAAGAAGGGCGTGATGAGCCTGGAAATCCCCGGCGGAGGCAGCAGCGGTAGCAGTGGTGGTGCCGGAGGCCACGGAGGAGGAGGAGGAGGAGCAGGAGGGGAGGGGAGTCTCCGGAGAAAAGTGTTGGTTCACTTGGCGAGCAGGGAGGTGGTGTCGTCGATGGAGATACTGGAGCGCCGGTTAGCGGAGCAGGGGTGGGAGAGGTACTCCACCTCGCCGGAGTTAGTGCAGTTCCACAAGCCGGCGACGGTGCACTTGATTTCGGTGCCGGGGGATTTTGGCCGCTTCACTTCGGTGCACATGTACGACGTTGTGGTCAAGTGCAGGAATGTGTTCGAGGTGCGCGATGCATGAGCTTCAAATATATGTATTTTTTTAATGAAAAATCTTATATATATATATATATATATAAGGAAGTTGGTTTTTGATTCACTGAATTAGTCAATATTAAAAAGCGGATATAGTTTTTAATCTCATTGATTAATAGTTTTGGTTTAAATTGTTAATTTTTCTTCATGTTCAAAATAATAATAATTATAATTCATGGCAGTGGATGGTTTACATTAAGCCTTTGGATCTTTTCATATTCCTGAATATCTTACTGGAAAATGTAATATAATTTGATGTTTTTCCGAATAACTTGCTATCTCAAATTTAAGTTAGCTAATTACGTTTACTTAAAATGATGGTAAAGTAATGGTTTAGATGTGATATATATAATATATAAAATCCATTTGAACTAAACACGTAAATTTATATTAAGTTTTTGGGTTGATATTCATGAAGTCGTTAGTTTAATTTTGTTACGTTTAAGAACTATATATATCTTCATAAGCATATGCTCAAGCACCATGTTAGGCTTGTTTTTTTTTTTTTTCAGGTCATGGCGATATTTAGTTAAACGTTAGCATTGAGCGTCCATAATAAATTATTACAATATTAATTTATTATTAATTAAAACCCTAATGCTCTATCATGCGTAGTTAATCATGGCACGATCGACATTCCTCCTCTCTGTATAAGCATCAAGGAACGATGCTAATCAGCACAACGTCGGCCACTTTATTCCGACAACCTCAGTGCCCGACCCTCACATGTAAACGATTGGCGAAAGAACGCCTTCTTCTTCGTCTTTTTTTGTATGAGGGCTCTCTCTTGCAATCATCTCATCATCATCTCCAAGCGATCTCATCTCTGTGTGAGAGGAAGTCTATTTACAATTGCATTCAACGAGTGCTCCTCCACTATCCGCCCTAAGACCTTATGAAAGGAAGTAAATCATGATACCGAATAACTTTTAGGTGAAAAAAATTATTTCTTAAAATATAAATCTCAAGGAATTCAAACCTTACTCCTATGATACAAATCTACCAACCGATTACTAACTCAGGCCATTGAAAAATTATACTATTATTTAGCAAAAAAATCAATAAATCTTCCTCATGATGCCTAATTCGGTCGGTCATATCCTGAGTGAATATATATATATATATACTAGTATTCAGTAAAAAGATAAAATCTGTCATCCTAGATCTTTCAAAATTATATCATTAGAAAAGAATAAATTAAGAAATCAAAATGGGTCTTTATGTAGGAAGATATATCCTTAATTTTTATCAAAATTTAATTTTTATTTAAATTTTATAAATTTTTGACACGACTAAATTAGTGAAGGCAAAAAATATATATATACTAATAGAATGATGATGTGTTTGTCAATTTTTAGGAGGCATGCATGCTATTTTGAAGTCTATCAAATTTCCAGCAATCAACTGAAATCGATAACCCTCTTTTCGCGGCACAGTCCGCAAAGGCAAAGCAACCGGAA
>JBBUKS010000060.1:2226978-2285502 GCA_038050645.1 Hedychium gardnerianum | reverse complement strand
ATCTATTGTAGCACCAAATGATAATAAATTGAAGGGAAAAGGATGACTTTGTATGAGCATGATTAAATAAGATCAACTGATTCAACGAGTAGAGCCAAAGTTGAAAAAAAAAATTAATTAATTAATTAAGTCAGATAACGTCGTATTTGAATGACCGGTCTGATCTTATATAAATTTTTTTATCGATCATTAAGATAAATAAAAAAATATTAGTATAATAGGTGATGTATTTTATATTTATGTATATTAAATTTTTTAATATTTTATTGTATTTTTTAATGAAATTAGTAATATAATTTATAAATGTAATTATAATTAAAATATATTACACCATATTTGATGGATTTGTGTATTCATTGGAGTTGCTCTAAAAGGTATAGATAGCACTTCTCCATATCGTGGTTCATTACTACCAATCCCATCATACTTTTATTTTTATTTTTATTTTTTATTCAACATTAGGTATTTAATTTACGTTGATTAATTTTGAGATGATTGATTTGATTCTATGAAAAATTTTCATCGACCATTAGAGTACATCGGGAAAAGTTCACAGCAAACGGCCTATCAATATTTCACCGACCATCAGAGTAAATCGGGAAGCGTTCGCAGCGGACGGGTCATCAGCCCAATATTCTTAGATTAACCGTTATTAAGAAAATTTTATTTTGAGGTTGAGACTCAGTATTATTTGAAAAATTGAGAAAACGCTATGTTGATGCATCATTACGTCGTCGGAGGCACCAACCCAGTCATACTTGTGAGATGATTTGAAGGGAATTAATCGAAAGGTGTTTGGTATTCAATTGATTAAAGTTAATTTTACTCGATTAGTAATCATCAAATATATTTGGTAAAAAAGTCAAGAAAAATGCATATGGGTAGACTTAGAAAATTTATAAGAGTGCAATAATGTATATTTGATATGAGTTTGAGGCCTTTAGTATCATAAGTAGGAAGTTTTTGAAGATCATATGTAGCTCGAAATCTAAAAAAATAATATTGATAGGTTTAAGGGACACGAATCTAAGTCTTTTAGAGTCGTCAAGCACTTTTGTTTAGAGGTGCTTGACAATAATTATTCAATTAAAAAAAAATCAATCAACTCTATATAGCTTAAAATTAAGAAAAATAAATATGAATAGATTCATAAGAATCCAAGAATTCTAATGGTGCTTGTTTGGTACGAATGTAAAGATTATAAAACCATCAAAAGAGGGATCAATTTTTTTTTAAAAAATAAACAAAATATTAAAAAAATGAACATAGATAGATTCAAGCATGTAGGTCCCTTAAGCCTTTTTAAACCAATTTGACCTGCAACAGAAATACAATAATTCAAATGCATTAAAGATATATATCCTAATTAAAACGCTAGTTTATGTGGCCGTTAATTTAAAGATTAGTTTCCAGGGATGATTAGTAATTCTATTTCTCAAGGGGATAGATTATGAAAAGATGGAGATGGTATTAGGTCACTTCTACTCCAATACAATTGCAACCATCTCATTAATTTGCACAATTATAATTAGTTTCAATTCATTGTCTTTATAATTCCTCATGTAGTGTTGGCGAACGGCATTTGCTTAATTAGGCATTAATAGGCCATTTATTGGGCCGAAAAATTGTACGGCCCAAATAATTAACTACGAGCCCAACTCCGAGTGCACGCTGGAGTCATTGCGGTATCAAATTGAAACGATACATAGATTATGCCCCTGACACGCATTAATCGAGAAATGGCTCAAATTGTGCCCGTTTGAATTATTATTGTGATAATAAAATCTACGAGTTAAATTTTAGTTAGTAGTTAGATTTATTTATTTATTTTTTATATCTATCAGTTATTGTTCAGATTAATAAATTAGTTTTTTTGTAATTTATTTTTTTCTATTAATTCTGAAATAAAGCAAATTTTACTTTTTTAAATTAATATTATCATCATGATCAAATTCTACCTAATAATCAGATTTTTAGTCACTTTTATGTATTAATTATTATTCATATTAGTAAATTAATCATATAATTTATCTCGTGTTTATCCTGGATTAGTTGGATTAGTTGACTGGAGCGCTGTAACAAACGTTTCGCCTTCACAGTGGAGTCATTGCGGCAAGTCGGCAACATAGAGCAAGGGGATGTTTCGTTGGACAGCGACGAAGATGAAGGCAGAGCCTCGATGAAGCCATGATGGTGACTCCCTCTCCTAACGTTCCGGTGGGGCTTGACTCGCATTCCAATCGGTGTCCAATCGCCGTGGATCTCACAAGTGGCGTTGGGGAAGGGGGATAAAGCTTCCTTCTTTTGGACTTTCCATAGGGAGGTAATGCTAGGGTTTGATGATATTCTTGTTACTTGTTTGATTTTGCATAGATGCAATGCTAGATGATTAAAAATGCTGTTGTATATTGGACTTATTACTTGCTTTTCTAGGTCATATTGAAAATAATATTGAAAGGATAGGTGATGATCCTTGTTCTTGTGATGAATTACGATCCAATGGGTTGATACAAGTTTGTTTACTTAAGTTCCGTAAATTTGATGTCAGGTTGTTCTTAAATTAGTTGGGGCGACTAGATGTTTCTGCCGACATGTTTAAGATTTTAATTTTGTAATGGTATTTGCAAAACCAAAATTTGAAGTGGGAAATACATGAGACGGTATAGTGCTATGTACGTGATTTTGCGAAATTAATTTTTCAATGAGGAGGGGGGAATGATGTTGAAGAACGTAAGCAGTGATCTAACCAAGTAAAACCAATGTTCGTAGTTAACACTGAGTCCAAGGCTTTGTTTAGTTAGTTGGAAATGTCACAAAATTGTTCATAGATCATGAATCTCTCTGATATATTTATGTTGTTTTTCCTATTCCTCTCCTCTTCTCTCAGTAATCTGATTTAATACAAGATATACTTTATCTAAATTATGTTTCTAAATTCCTAAATAGAAAATTAATCAGTACCCTAACCAAATATAACTGCTGTTGTTAGCTAAATTCTGTCTCCAAACTCCTAAATCGAACAATTAGGGTCACAGATTCAGAGCTTCACTTGCTGAGATCAGAGGACTTATCTTTACAACTCTTCAACCGTGTGGGATCATTGGAGCATCAGTGAATGGATTGGACTGAAATATACATGAGGTCAGATTTTTTTTCCCCCAGCTATGAGTGACTATAGTTAATGATCACAAATTCATAGGTTTTGAGGTTAGTAATAACAGAATCAGTCAACTAAATAATTTTATTTCATGATGCCACATTTGTATTTTCTTTTGTTTCACCACTTTTCTCCGGTCATCAATTCTCTTTTCTTGTGGTTTCTTGAGCTGATTTAACTAGGAGACAATTTCTTTCTCAATTATTATTTTGGCATCCCTCTCAATTAATAATGCTGATAATATTCTCTATGCTCTTTGAATTTTCTTCTCTACACCTAAAGTTGCAGTTAAGGTGCATATTTTGGTTCCCTAATTATGTTCTGATGTAACATTATTCAGCCTTTTTGATTAGCAAGATTATGCTTTTCAATTGATTGGATGCTCCCATCAAATTGATAATCATGGTCGACCTTGGCTTGGTTAATCTGATCAGCATGACTTGCCCAATCAAGCCGATTGATGTTGTTCATTCAGTTGGCTTGATTCCTCTTGTTCAAGGGTCAAATTTGTTTAGGTTGCAGAGAATGTAAAGGTATAATTGTAGTTCTGGGTATAACATCCTTTCCATCCTTGTATGGTCCATGCAAACAATAGCACTGTCAGGACTATTATTTCATTTTCCTTCTCACTTTTTTGACTATCCAAAGTAAAAGACACTGAAAAAGAAAAAAAAAAAACTTCTGCCTAAAGTTCATTCCTTGCTTTTTTTCTATCATATTTCCACTCCACAACTAAATGGGGTCTAAGTAGGGGCCAAAAGCTTGTTGCCCTCTGAGAAGTCCGCAAAGGGCATTTAGTCTCACAGTGACAAGAAGGCGACCCTTTCCTCTAGGAGGCTTTTGAGACTAAGTAAAATCATAAGTCGCTTTAGGTTTGCTGAATCTCTCACTAACAATCACTTTCAATCTGAACAATAGCATATTTTGATGAATCGTTTGCAGATCATAAATGTAGCCTGTAGATGCATGCCCAAGGACTTTGGGTAAAATAAATTAAAGGTTCTCTATATAATTAACAATAGGGCACCAAGGAACCTACAAGGAGCAAAGCTTGGTGTCCATTTATTCTATTGTTAACCAAACCCACTTTATACTGAAACTTCAATTGCACTCTGTTGCCCTAGGGGCTACGGTACAGCACATTAAATTATGACCTAGATGTCCGTGATTAGATCCCGGCGTATTTATAGAAATTGTTTCTTTAAATGAGACGCATAATCATGAGATGCTGAGCTTCTGGGCCAACCGTCATCAGCGCTTCCTGATTTTCTTACCTGATTAATCATTTCAATTGCACTCTGTTCTCCTTGCTTGCAAACACATGCAGCACATCTAATTAAAAGCCACTGAACCTAATGGTGAGTGCAACTTCTTTTCTTCATCAACTAAATGCGAGAGCACTTTAAAAAGTTTCTTGGAAGTTTCTCCTATGTGTGTTTTGCTACTTTACTAGCTAATAGATTCTCTCAGTCTCTCTCAGGGTACTTTATTTTCGGTGACAAAAGCATGGTTTGCCTTCAAGAAAAATGAATCTTTCTTTCTGCTCCAGAGTGGCATATGGCTAAGAGATGCAGAAAGAGGGCACACCACGAGGAAGCAAGCAGAGCAGGTGCCATTACACTGTTCCCACTCCACCGTAGCTCAACAACTATATCATACTGTTGCTAGCTATAATTTCCATGGCAATTCTCACTGCAATATACAGTGAAAGAAAACATTGGAACTGTATCGGCTGATTGTTCTGCATTCAGTGTGTTAGACAATTGCCAAACGTGCATAAGTAGGATTAGTTCATAACTCAATATTTTGAGGTTATTTTTTACTGTCTTCTTGTCATCATTTTGAATGAATCATGAGGATTTATTTGTTGCATATAAGCCAGTGAATCAATTCTTCCCTTTTGCAGTTGATCATGATCAAGTCAGGATAAAGCTTAACGAGTTCTGATCTCGAGGTAAGCTGTTAAGATAATAAATAATAGTGACTGCTCATACCAGAAATTATTCATGCTTTTTTACAATAGTTATTAATCAAATAATGAAACAAACTGATCACAAGGATAATGCTATATTATTAGTTCACAAGTTAGGAAATGCTGCTGAGTATTTATTTAAATTTAATCTAACTATCAAAAAGTGTTGAATCTTAAATGCAGGTCTGCTTTCTTTTAGGTGTGGTATTATAACATTGACTCGGGATGACTTTTAATCGTGTTGAATAATGATCATTACATAGGAAGAACAGGAATTTGCTATCAGAAATTGATCTTTTGATAATATCGTCTCATGCAATAATCATATGTCCTCGGAGACAAGTGTGGCACTATAATTGCTTCTATAGGTGGGATCATTCAGGTATATTTATTCTAGTCACGAAAATGAGACTAAAACAGTTAAGACTGGTAGCAAAATAAATATAGCATTGATTGTTGCTCTCTCCTTTCATATTTTCAGGTTTTCGTGCGAATCAAAACATTTAACCAAGATGAAAGAATGAAATTGATGATTGTCCGAGCATGAAGGAACCATAAACAAATTGATCTATATTTGATGACCATCTTTACACCTTTTTTTTGTCTAGATGCAGTAATTCAAAGAACCAGATCAAGAACCGAAATATGAATCATATCAAACGCAATTTTCTATCTTGTTCTGCCTCCCTGTAATCCAGAGAAGAGTTCTTCTCGCAAATGAAGGTGTTTCATCCACCCTTGACACTGCTCCATCGAAGCCGCCAGCCTCCTCCACATCTGAATCCAATTCCAGTTCACTCGCGTTCTCACTGCACCACTTAGAACCATTGAGCTGATCCGTGGCGGCGAATGGGCTGCTGCTCTGCTTCAGTTTCAGGTCTGTTTTTCTACTTTGAATCACAGGCAATCTAAACGACACTGCCCTCCTTGTTTCCACGTCCTCCTTCCTCTGCCGCAGCCAAATCTTGGACACCGAGAAGCTCTCTTTTTTCGGCAAGCCATCAAACAACTTGTGTGCATTCCGTTCATCGCCTCCGGAGCTTCTCGCCGCATTGAACTCATTAAACCCTTCTCTTCTGGAGTTGCCGTCGCACTCCGACCTGGCGATTCGTTGGCCGGGCTTCTTGAAGCGCGCCGCCCTGTTCTTCACCGGCTTGATGGAAACCCTAAGAACAGACCTGTCCTCCATAACGTACTCGTACGCCCCCATGGAAAAGCACCGCCTTTGGTTCACTTCCCCGCTGCTGCTGCCGCCTTGCGCCTCACTTCCACCGATCTCCACGCTTCTAAATTTCCCAAGTTTAACAGCCACATCGATCTCCTCCTCCTTCGCGGATATTTCATCATCAATTGACTCGGATTCCCTTCTCTGAGAGCCAAAACCGATCTCCCGGGAGCTGTTCTCCCCGCCGGATTCAAGAACGACCCCCATGGAGCTGCCGCTGTGGCTAGGCGACAAATCATGAAGGAGGCTCGCCCTGCACAGCGGACAAGTGGAGTGGGACAGGAGCCAGGTGTCAATGCACTGGGTGTGGAACGCGTGGCTGCACTTGGGGAGCAGCCGGAGCTTGTCGTCGCCCTCGAACTCACAGAGGCAGACGGCGCAGTCGAAGGGATCCTTGACGCCAGCGATGGACTTGTACTGGAACACGGGGAGGGCGTCGATGAAGGCTTGGTCGACCCCCGCGTCGTGGAGATGGAACAGCTGCTGCAACTCCCCCTGGAAGGCCGTGGCATGCCCCATTGTCTCCGGGTCCCTGTTGCTGGGCCGGAGGAAGTACCTCATGAGCAGGTGAAGGAGACCGGAGACGAAGAAGATGATGGCCAGGATTACTATGATCAATAGGATGCTGGGGGTGATCCTGTTCCCAAAATCTACTAGAGAAGGAGGAGGAGGAGGAGGTGCAGAAAGGAGACTCCTTTTCGCCATCGATAGGATAGGAATACAGGAGGGAGAAGTTGATATGGTTCACCGGTGCTTGCTCTCTCTTAACACCAAAACTCCATGCCCAACAAAGCTCAAAGTAACGGAGGAAGAAGAAAGAATCTGTTAGTCGAGGTCAAAACGGAGAGGAGGTGGTGGTGGAGAAATGAATGGTGGTGTCAGGTGATGGGTCACAGGTATAAATGAATTTGCTTACGCATGGCTTGGACATGGATGGAGATAGCAGATCAGAGATCACGATAACGATTAGAAAAAGGAAACAGATAGATTGATTAGAGATTAGAGAAGCCCGTGCTTGATCTCGCTTTCGATTTGCAGAGGGGCAGAAGAGGTGAGTTGAGTTTTCGAGGTGAATCTTTTATTTAGTTCAAAATCCAAACAAAAGCTTCTCCTTCGGCTTCTATTTGACTTTGAACGCACCTTCTTCAAATGTTTCGTCTTGCATAGGGATAGATGGTAGCTTCTGTCCTGCTCAACGTCTGCAATCTGCATGGTTTGTCACAGTCTCACAGAGATAGGAGGGATATCATGATTTGTGCCGGAAGAAGGGGAGGTGAGGCGCTACTTTAGACTTCTAGATTTCCCGTGCCTTGTGTCTTAAAGTGAAATCATCATTTCGATGTGGAAAGTTAATTCCTTAATATTTGATGATATTATTGTGTGAGAAGAATTTTAAATATGTATATTTTTTAAAGAAAAATAATGTTTGCAAATTAATTTATAAAATGAGATTAAAATTCAAATTGTATATAAAATTAAGGCACTAGTAACTAAGTTACGGGTAAAGGCTTTGAGTGAAAAATTAGGATAGGAGAGACTTCACCATGTCAGTGTTAGTGAAGGAAATGTCTTTAGTTTACGTAGTTGTTTAGGGATAGAATTTGATAGAAAAAAAATATATTTAAGAAAAAATAGAAAAGGAGGTTTTCTGATTTGTTTTACAGGTAGATGTTTTTTTAAAATATATATATATAAAGGGTTAAGTTAGGAATTCAGATCTGAATATTTTTTTAACACTAGGTGTTCAATTTAAATATTTGCTTCAAAATATGGATATTAAATGTCATTGTTATTATACAATTAAATATATTGTACTAATTAATGACATGATCTTAGGAGTAAGCACCACCTTATTGAATAAAATAAGATTGCAATTAACTCCAGATCTCTTCAGATCCAAGGTTTATTACGCATTTATGACCGAGCATGGTTGTTTCCTCTTGTTTGTGTTCTGTTTACTTAATTTCAAATTATGCATCAAACTTGATAAGATTGCTCTTCTTTTCTCTCATAGTAATTAATAATTGGTTCATTGAAATGATAGCATGACTCCTTGGATATTGTATATACAAACTCGCATCACTACAACTACACATTCCAATGTTGCATCATTAGGTTAAATATGTAGACCTTTTGACTCCGACTAATCCTTATTAACAATATAAACTGCCCATTACTTGGATTTGGATAGTCAATATAATGGAGGAGAAAAACCCGACAACTTGCCTTTATGTTAGAACACCTAATTTACAGCTTGCAAATTAAGAGACAGTAATGATTTACGTATATACCAGATATTTATTCGCCATGAATGAGAGGCACATGTTAGTAATTAAATAGCCACAGTTGGACTTCAATATACAACAACATGCATGTCAACTACTCTTTGAACGGAACTTAAATGAAGGAGATTTGCATGGAGTTTTTGACCTCTTTAATTTTAAACTGCTCGATCTGAATAATGTAAATCAATTCCTTTGACGGTTCTTCCAAGTCTTGCACACTGCTCTCCAGGCATTTTTATGAACGCATGCATGCACAAAGTTATTTTATAGAATGATTATGAGTTCATAGTTTTTTATTTTAAATTCTGTTTTGCAGTGAAAAAAAAAAGAAGAAGTAAAACCAGGGGAGTTTAGCTAGCTGCTCTGGGCCGAATCTACTAAATATCACAAGTTTGCTTTCCATGGGCTGGGCCTCGTTTAATATGAATCTGAGTGAAATAGGTAGGAAGTACTCGTTCAATATATTTTATAGTCTTAATTTTGAAATATATTATAATTTTTCATTATCAAATAATATAAAAAAAAATACACGTGCGAAGCACTGATCTTGCACCATGTATAGTAAATTAATGGTGGTTAGTAACAGTAATTTATAGTAGGAATAATTAATGGTGGTCCATTAGATAGAGATAGAGATAATAATAATAATAATAGTGTGACTGTTGTTGGTTTGTGACACATGGGGGACACTGCAGCCTGCTGCCTCTGCAGCTCAAGTCATTTTCCAATTCATCATATCGCAGCAATTTAATTTGCATGGAATACTATTTTAATTAAATATGTCAGCTGTTTGCATCCTATCGCATTTGAATTGCTTCTGTACCTAGTCATAAGTCGTGGGTAGCTTCCACTTAAACCCTAACAGTGGTAATAGAAACCAAACCCTACCTGTCGAATTATTAGTTCCATCTTTTTCTAAGACATGAATTAAGGAAAGGATTAATTAGGATTCATTTATATATATATATATATATATCCCGTGCATGCGGCAGCTCTAAAAAGTTTATACAACAGTTTGGTAAGTTTTGATTAAAATAATAATACATCTCTATTTGGCCACATGCGTAGGTTAACTGATGATCTTTTTCTTTCTTTTTCATTTTGGCCACATGGATGATGAATTTTAATATTTGTAATCAGGTTTCATATTCTTTTGATGCTAAATTAAACTATGTTTTGTTTTGTTTTGTTTTGTTTATGCGCTTGTTCTTTTGTGTGCTTGTGAGTTGTGTGTTGGTGGCCTTGGCGGCAGAAAAGGAGGGTTGATTCAGCAGATTGGTGTATTGGATACGTAAAACCCGGGAGAGGAGGATACGTTGCTTTCCATCACGAAGCAACTTGTTGAATTCGCATTGCCTTGGGATACAGTTGTCTAACCCCAACAAGGACCTGCGGGTAATTCCGCCCAGCTATGAGGGTGGTGCACCAGCACTTGGCCCTCAAGAACTGTCTCCTTCATTGCCCATTTGGGGAGTTGAGTGGCAGTAAAACCCTGCACTGCACAACAACACACACACAGAGAGGAGTTGGTGTAGATGAGTAAAAGAGCACAGCAAGAAATAAATACATGCACCACTGCCCACAGTCTGGATTATCTTTCTCCTCTTTTTTTTCTTTCCCTCTGCTTCACCAAATAGGAATACCATCCTACTCTTTCTTTTCTCCTTCGCCTTCTTCACAGCTCACACACCACAGAAAAAGAGAAGATGGAAGCTGTAGTTGCAGATGAAGAAGAAGAAGAAGAAGAGGAAGATTCAGAGCAGCTGACAGCTTGAGGTGCCTTGAATTTGTGTGTTTGTGTGTGCGCGCGCAATGTATGATATTGGCTTAATAGGCTCAATCACTCTTCTTCTTCTCTTCTCTTCTCATTGTTTTGGTCTTTGATTTCCAGTGTTGAATTTCTGTGGAAGATCTTGTAGCTAGTTTAATGTATCTCCTGCTAATCTCCTACATTAACATTGGTGTGACATGGAAGAAGGGGAAAAGTAGAGAACAAGGAAATGAGACAAGGAGTCGACTTGCTTGTTCCCTCTGTTCTATTTATTACCTCCCTTTTGAAAATTGTGGAATGTTGGTGCTTAACTTTTGTCTCTTGTTCTTGTTTCTTGCATCTTGCCTTATTTTTATTTATTTATTTGCTGCTACTTTTGGGCCATCTCATTTTCATTCTTTGCTTGGTCAATATTTCTGTCTGCAGTTTTCAGTTTCAACCTGTAGAGTTAAATCACAATAAATGGTCAAGAGGTGTGGAATGTGTAAACCCTAAGAGAGTCTTCTTTGCTGCCTGGAAAGAGTAAACCAAACAAATCTCTTTGTTGAATGCGAATAATTCAAGTCTGCTAAGACTTAAACTGAATAATTATTTTTAAAAATGAATAGAGAGAAAGAAAGTGGAGGGAAATCAATGAGAAGAAACTTTGTTTCTCATTTATATATATATATGCTCCATCAAATAGTTTGCACGCAACAATGAAATATTAAGCCAGTTGGATGTACATGAGCCTTCAAGTGAAAATCCCGATAAAGGCCCTTTATTTTTTATTTTTTTGCCTTTCTGATCTAGTGTATGTATGTGTATTGAATGATCTAAACAGAGCACGGAATCACCTCCAAAAACTCAACCTTTCTCAACCCCTCCGCCATTTCCACCCTCCACGAGCCTTCACCGCCTGCCCGCCAAGTGCTCGACACGATACCTGCAAGAAAAATGGCCCACAATCTAATCAATCAGGCAATCCCCCGGCTTCACCAATTCCTCCATTACCTGGTGCCCCAAGCGGATTTTCAGCATTCTCTTACGCATGGCATATCAGGAAGCAGAGCCTCGGGATTTAGCTCTGACAAATAAGTTGAAGTAGCCATTGTACTTCTTGAGGACATAGTCTGAGTCCTTGCAGACCAAAAGCAGAGCATACTTCTTCCCTTTCTAGCTCTATCTTCGTCGTCAGGCTTGAGATCATGTTAATTTGTATAAAGCTTCTACTGCGCTCAATTGATAGTTTGTGGGCTACCGTCACATATTGTGGAAGGCGAAGTAGAAAAATCTTGTGAAGAACTTGCATTCCTCTTTTGCCAAGTTCAAATTCTGCGTGCTGACCATACTTGTGATCAGGTTCAATCTGAATTTTGAAGTTACTCGGTAAAGGAAGACGATCTTTTTATGCTCAAGTGAAAATGTTTTTCTTGATCTTGTCAAATAGGTTAGGAGAGAAACAGATATTAGTATTATTTTGAATTATTCTACTTACAAGAAAGATATGCTTTTTAATATGGAGAATTGCAAAAGATTTATTGAAAATAAAAATAGAAAAAAAAAAGAAGAAAAGAAAAGAAGATTTGATCTACTGTTAAGTATGGACATAAAATAGGAATGTCTTGATCTTCCTTCCAAACGAATTACTTAATTCAATCTTATTTACATAGTCTCTTCGTGATCCATTCGCTTTGTTCTTCTTTGACAAAATGTAGATAGATATGAAGGAACTCTCTTAAGCAGAGACAATCTGTATATGTTACCAAAAATCTATGAAATTGAGTATTGAATGTTTATATCAACAATCTTCCTCTTCTCAAGTTTTACACCTTCATGACTGAAGGGACGGTAGAAGGAAGTAGGCTTATTCATTATAAGTGGTCTTATATGAGAGATGATGCGAGGAGTATGAAAAATCTTTATGTATATCAAGGGATCAAAAGTTTTATTGGGATAGAAGATTGATTCATTAGATATCTTCGCTCGGTCATGTTGGGAGTCGTCGCTCATCCCAGTCAAGCTAAATCATCACTCATCCCAATCAAGTTGAACCGTCGCTCATTCAACCCTTCTTCGGTCGATTCCGTCAATAAACTCTCCAACCTATCCTCCCGATTATCGACTAAATCATAGCACGTGGGTCCCTCATGTGAATTATCAGAATACGTGGATGGTCCGCATCATATGAGATAACACGTGAATTGTTAGAACACGTGGAACATGATGAATGACATAACATGATCCTCTCGCTATCTTCTACCACAAAACGTGTATATATATATATATATATATGACTTTCTATCAGAAATATTTTTATAAAAGTTTCATTTTTCGTGGGTCAAGATATATTAAATGCTTTACGTGTGCACGTATTTTATTTTTTATTATATTTTTTCTGATTTCTATGTCCTTCGAAAATTGATTTAAGAATCATGAATGAATTAAGATATTTTTCAATCTCCATTCTAATTTCTTCCTCATTTTTTTACTGTACAAACTCCTTAAGTGGACCAGTCGGCCTAGTAGCGCTTTGTTAGTAATATCCGATTTTTGTAAGCTATTTCGGCGGCTCCACCTTCTTCAAGCTCCTTATAATTTAATCTACTTAATCAACATCTCCTTTAATTATTCAGTGGCCTTTTTATTCATGATGACAAAAGGTGAAATGCTCGTCCCAGCACTCCGATTAATCCGTCTCAGGACCAACACGGGTGACCTTTTTATTTGTGAATTTTAGATAGGAAGAAAGAGAGAAACTAATTGTTTCTGCTGCATATGATATATCGTCTAGTAATCCAAAATGAGAGAAATTGATCCACACGTGGGACTATTTATTATTCAAACAATTCTTCCAACGTTACTGCTCTAATTCCGAATGTTCTATAATTATTATGTATATAAATGATGATGATAAAAAGTAAAATATTTATTTTAATATTTTTATCAGTTCATTTCAGAATTAACATGAAATAAATAAATTATAAGGACTAATCTAATTAGTTTGAATGATATCAAGGATAAAAATTTAATTATTAATCATAATTTAATTTTTAAATTTTATGATATCAATACCTCATATGTTAAATATCAGTCAATCTCATAAAAACTATTATGTATATAAATGATACAAACATATTTGATGCACTCATTTATGAAAAATATCTTCAAATAAATTTTATCCCTCAATGATTAATGATTAACGTAGAAAGAGAAGAAGAATTATGCCGGAGCAATCACGAAGTCCTTAATAATTAAAAATTTTAAAATTTTAATTATAATATAGTGCAAGATTTTTTTTTTAATAAAAATTAAATATAAAAAATATTAATCATTTAAATATATCTTTATTATTTTTAAAATTAATCGATCCGAAGCCTAAATTAAAAAAGAAATTATGATTTTTATTTCCTCTACAGCAGAAATTATTTCTAGAATGTTAATAAAAAAACTCACAGATTTTTTTTTTATTTACGATGTCTAATAAAAAAATAAAAAAACTTTTTGAAAAAAATATCATGAAATAAACAGACTTAATATGATAACAAACAAATTTAACCTTAAGCTTCCTCAAGTTATTTTCTAAAATAGATGGGATAACAAATGACAATATCTATGTTTTTTTAGTGATGCCAAAATAAATTTTGTATTTGTTTAATTATTTTGCATGTGCAGGCGACGCGCGGGGTTTACTCTGCGGCAGATGTCGGCAGACGGTAAATACAACGGCTCTGGCGGACACGTTCCCCCGTAGAGTGCGCGTCGACTACTTTACAACTCACATGCAGTCACGGACAGCCTCTTGATTTATTTATTTATTTATTTATTTACAAAACAATTAATTAATATTCGACACTTTCCCTTCCTCTTCGATCACATTATATATATTCACAAACTAGATCGCCAACATTACCAACTGGAAGAAGAAAAGATCGTCGGCGAGAGAAGCAACTACAGATCGATGGACGTCGCGGCGGCAGAGCACGCGCTCCTGCTGCAGCGGCTCGTCTTCGACGGGTGCATCGGCGCCTTCGACGGCGAGATCTGCCGCCGCCCGTACCACCGCAACTGTGGCTGCGCGCTGCACCGCTCCTCCTCCGACGGCACCTGCCGCCGTGGAGGAAGCAGAAAGGTCATCAGCTTCCGAACGCGAGTCGCCTCGGCAGGTTCGATCTCCGCCGACGGGGGGAACGGGAAGGCGAAGGCTGCTGCGGAGCACGTGGCAAAGCAACGGGCGTCGTCGTCGTTAATGGATCGCGTTAAACTGATAGATCAATGGTGACTTTGGAAGCTCTGTTGTTGGTCCTTTTTTTTTATTTTTATGTATATCTAATTTTTTTCAGTTCGGATACAAAATACCTCTTTTTAGTTTATTTATGAGCATCATTTTATCTTTTTATTAATAAAAAGATACTTTTATTGAATAAACGATGACCTTTTTAGTTGTTTTGTTTAATTTTTAATCAGTCTCCAAGCAGGGCCATTAATTAAGATCTATGCTTAGGACCCCAATTTTATTAGGATTTATTATAATATTAATTAATTATAGTATCTATATATTAATATTAATTAATGAAGTGTACTTTTACGGTTAAGAATTAATTAATTATTATAATTAATTATAGTTATCGATTCCACTTCGAATAATTAATTAAGTGTATTTATGGATTCTATTTTGAAAAATTAATTAATTGTTGCATTTTGCTTCCGATATTTATTTTTATTTCCTCATTATCCTTATTTTTATCTAAAATTCTATTTACCACATGTATAATTCATTTCTTGACATATTTATTTCTTTATTATTATTATTTTCTTATTCTCACAATTATTTTGTAATTAGATAATATCTTATAAAACCTAATTAAAATATATTTAAATAATTTAAAATACACAAAGATAATTTTAATTTTTCTATGACGTAAAAAAGTTAAAATTATTTGATGTTGATTTTTTAAAAATAAAATATTTCAATTTTGAATTTTTTTTAACACATGATTTATTATCTACTAATATTGATAGTTTAGATTTAACCGACCCCACATAGTGGGATAAGGCTCGGTTATTGTTGTTGTATTGATAGTTTAGATTTATTTTTAAAATTAAAAGTTTTAAAAAAATAATAAATCCAGAATTAAAAACAAACATTCAAATAAATTAAATTATTTTCTTAATGCATGGATGGATAGCTTATAGAATATTATTAATTATATTGAAGAAGTTTTTAAAAATTAAAATTAATAAAATATTATTTATGTTCAATAATTCTCAAGAAATTAAAATTAAATAATTTAATAATTTTATCTATTGAAATAAATTTATTATCAAAACTTAAATATAAAAATTTAATTAATAAGTTTGCATTTAAAAAAATTGGAAAATTAAATTATATATATATTTTTTTAAAATTAATATTTTATTTTTTAAAAAAAATAAATTAAATCCACTATTGTGGATCCCAAGTTCGAATGAAAAAATATGAGAAATTTTTTAAAAATAAAATTAAAAATATTAAAAGATTTTTTTTTTTTTTTGTCTAGGGTCTCAAGTAACCTCGAGACGGCCTTGTCTCCAAGTTTGTTGATCTACGAGATAATTTTTTATAATCTGAATTTAATAAGCAAAATGATAAAAGACGATTTCTATAATACCCTTTAATCGATCAAAACTTCCAGTTAAAAGTAAAAGAAAAGAAGAAAAAATATAAATGAAAAGAATGCGTTGGCGTGTATCAACTGGTATGGACTTCAAAACCTGCAGCCTCCTCTGTTTCGATCAAACTGAAATAAAACCTTCCACTCCGTGACTTGTTCATCACAGACAATTGTTTCTTCCCTGCTCGATAGAAACAAGAAATCCTTTGTGCATTTCTAATTTCTTTGTGCCTTTTTTTTTAAAAAATTTCAACTTAAACACCAATTAAAAAAAAAAGTCAAAACAAAATAGACACGAAACGTAAACTTTACTTCCAAGCTTGATATATATATATATATATTGATTCGATTCTCTGTGCAGAAACTGAGAAGCTAGAAGAGATGGCAGGCAAAGTTGCAGAGGCATCCTGGCTGCTCTGCCTCCTCGAGGGTTGCATCTCTGCCTTCGACTCGGAGATCGAGAGACGGCCGTATCATCGCAACTGCAGCTGCGCCTTGCACAAGACTCAACGCAGCAGTTCGAGGGGCCATGCCCGTCCGTGCGCTGCCGCTAAGGTTTCGTTCCCTTTGGGCTCTAACGCCTCCAAGCCACTCCGTCTCGCCTACTCTGCTCCTTTCCTCCTCCTGCAGCGCTGCTCGCTTCCTGAAAACAGTTGAATTTTTCGCCAGTTCTAGTCTCGCTCTTTCTTTGTAGTATTGAAGCATTCTATTTGTAAAGCAGAAACTAATTTTATTACAGTGGCTAAAAAGCAAACTGTTGCATGAGCGGTAAAGGTAAAATATAATATTCTAAATTATAGGGGGGAAATATAAAATTAAGTAAAAAACTATGAATTTGAAAGAAAAAATAAAATAAAATAAAATAAAAGAAAGAACGGCTCCGGATAATCCGTTTTAAACGAATTTGCTATTTTATTGGGGAAATCATGATTGATGTTAATAAATACGCGGTTGATTTTGTCAAGCGGTTATGTATATATTATTATCATCGCTGGGGATTTTGGAAACTGGCGCACCTTTTGCCGCCGTTGGCGATCGTTATTCCGGGGAACCTGGCTTGGCTTGGATCGATCGAGTTTGATAGATTTCGTCTTCTAGGGTTTCTGTCTGGCGCCGACGTTTCTTGTTCGATTAGAGTTGGTTGGCGGGCAGAAGCATTCAATTGAATTGGCCTTATGCGGGAACTTTCGGTTCCTCCAACGAAGCGTGTGGGGTCTGGTTGCAGAATCGAAGGATTTCCGGTGGTGGATTTTCTTGATCGGTATTCTTAGAAGTATTTTGCGTTTTGCTTGTGTGGGAAATTTGCAAATTGATTCGATTCGTTACCGGAAATCAGTTGCGCCGGCGGCCTTCTTCTGGTTTTCAAGGCGGAAGAGAGTTGTAGGGCCGAAATAACAGTTTTGTTTTTTTGTTTGATTATTTGAGAGATCTTGAGATTTGTTCTCAATTGATTTTTGTGGGTGTATTTGGATTGGATCTTAAGTCATGGAGCGGATTATCGGTGGGAAATTTAAGCTTGGGAAGAAGATTGGAAGTGGTTCTTTTGGCGAGCTCTACGTCGGTATGCCATTTTTATGCTTGTCTTTGTGGATCATTCTTTAAGTTCTGTATTTTGAATAATATAGATTTCTACTCCATCTTTGTTTACATTTTCCCTCTTTTTTCCTCTTTGATTTGGTTCAGGTGTTAACATGGAAAATGGAGAAAAGGTGGCACTTAAACTGGTACATGCTGTTACTATGTCCAAAGTCGAAGCATTTGTATTATAACATATGAACTTGATTCAGTTAAAATCGATGTGTTGTCAAACATTACACATGTTTAAGTAATGCCATTTTTTGTCATACCATCATACATAGACATATTTATATAGTGCTTTAGAGATTGAGGTTAGAATGTGTTTGTTTATCGGCATTTACTTTTCTAGTTAACATGTATAATATTGGTTAGAGTCCTGTACTTCAATTTTTCTCTCGCTTGTAGTAGTTCGTTAGAGTTCCCAACCTACCTTGACACTTTACTACATATGGTTCAAATTGCCAGGAACCACTGAAGTCTAGTAATCCTCTGCTTCAGTACGAAGCGAAAGTGTATGCTCTTCTCCAAGGAGAAAGTAAGTTGTTGAACCGTAAGTAGTATTTTTTATGTTTGCTTGTGCACAGTGGTGATTTTTGGTTTTGTGATTCATTAAAGGTGGAGTTCCCAAGCTGAAATGGTTTGGTGTGTATGGAGAATATAACATCATGGCCATTGATCTTCTTGGTCCTAGCCTTGAAGATCTATTCAACTTCTGTGACCGGAGATTCTCATTGAAAACCGTACTATTGCTTGCTGATCAACTGGTACGTGGATCATTTCCCCCTAAATTTTAGCTCTGGCACAAGAGACTTCTGAAGCATTGCCATAATATTTTCATTTTTGTTTTGAAAGATAACTCGGGTTGAGTATATGCACTCAAAGGGTTTTCTTCATCGTGATATAAAGCCTGACAACTTTCTTATGGGGCTTGGTCGAGCAACTCAGGTGCGTCATAACTTAATCTGCATATTGATTACACAAGCTAGGATGAAATGTTTTGCTAAAGATAGTTGCAACTGAGAACATCTGGAGTTCTAGCTCAGCTCAATATATTGCACAAAGATATAATGATCACAATATTGTTTTATACGCTAGCAGCTTGTTCCTGGTTACTCTTGTTAGTAAGAACAATGAAACAAACTACCTTTAGCGACAATTCAGAAGTTTACTTTGAAGAAGCATCTCACCAAGTTTCTAATTGTTGTACTTGACTATCTAGTATTTTCTTGACATCATCCTAAAGGATTCTCATGTAATACCTCAAATTTTAATTTTGGTATTATTTATATTTGAATTATATTGAAATGATTAAATTACATACCCACACCTGTCAAATACAATGATATCTCAAATCTTAACGTTATTGCTATGCATTTTCTCTGTTGTGATCCATT
Organism: Hedychium gardnerianum; assembly: GCA_038050645.1. Classification (NCBI taxonomy): domain Eukaryota; kingdom Viridiplantae; phylum Streptophyta; class Magnoliopsida; order Zingiberales; family Zingiberaceae; genus Hedychium; species Hedychium gardnerianum. The sequence goes on along the minus strand of JBBUKS010000060.1, from coordinate 2,266,487 downwards.
CAGTACTTTGTTTGCGACATGGTTTAAGGTTTAATAGCTTTCTTCAGTATGCATAAGGGAAATGCTAGTCTGGAATTGCCACAGCTGCTAAGCATGGCATTCTGTTTAATAGCAAGGGTTTTCACCTTTCCAAATTTCTTAATTGCTTTTCTTTTTACTCTCAGGTTTATATTATTGACTATGGTCTCGCGAAGAAGTACAGGGATCACCAAACCAGAAATCATATTCCATATAGGTAATAAAAGCTCGATTTTGATATGTTAATTTTGAAACTCGCTTTGAGTGGATCACACCTTTTGACATTGGTGCCGCATAAAGTAGTAATAATAGGATTAATTTGTAGTGTCTTGGATAAATTTACCTTTGAACCTTCAGTTTATTAATTCAGTCTTGATTATTCATGATGACACTAGCCACTTCAACTTCTAAAAGTTTTCAGGAACTGTGGTAGGTTTATGACTGTAAATTGGTCCTTTCCACCAAGTGTTTTGATATCTTTACATCTTTCTGATATTAGTTGCCTTTTGGTTTTATAACGTGTTTCCATTTACAGGGAGAATAAGAGCCTAACTGGAACAGCACGATATGCAAGCATTAATATACATCTAGGAATTGGTGAGTTTTTTTCTACCTTGAATATTGTCAAGGCTATTTTCAGTTTTGCAATTTTTCTCGAGTTTTTTTTTATGTTTAAATATGTACCTGCAGAACCAAGCCGAAGAGATGATATAGAATCCCTTGGTTATGTGCTTATGTATTTTTTGAGAGGAAGGTTAGCTTCATTTCTTCTTGATGTCCATCTCATCATATTTGTTTCAGTCAGATAATTAAGACACATTTCTGGTTAATTTATTTTTTCTTCAGCCTCCCTTGGCAAGGGCTTCAAGCCTTCACTAAAAAGCAGAAGTATGATAAAATTAGTCAAAAGAAAATATTGACTCCCGTAGAGGTAATCAAAAATCTTCTTCCCATGTAGTTCTCAACTTCAGAACTTGATTGACCAACATTATTATTCTTTACTTTTAATTTAATTAAATTATAACTAGGGACTTTGCGAGTCATGTCCACCAGAATTTACACATTATTTCCAACACTGTCGATCCCTTGGATTCGAGGACAAGCCGGATTATTCATACTTGAGGAGGATATTCAGTGACCTGTATGTTCGACAAGGTGTATAAAATTACTCTTATGCTATAATATTTCAACGTCATGCTATAATATTTCAACGTCCTTTGCTTTCTCTGGCTTACCAAATTTCTCTCTTGGTGTTCTATCGCAGGATATCAGTTCGATTTTACTTTTGACTGGAATACGAAGCATTCTCAGATTAGTGTTAATCCTCGACCGCAGCAGGTATGCTTCTCGAGATTTCCTGATATTGCTGTTTTAAACTTTCGTGATGTCTTTTTCATTGCCGTGCAATAATCTTTTGTTTCATCGGCCGGGCGATAAGATGGGCAGAGCCACCGGCGCATCCTCCGTGAAGCCTGAAAGAACTCCAGGTTTATTCTCGGGCTCTGCCCGTCAAGGTGATCATTCCAATCACAAATTTCCCGATAATGCATTCACACTGTTAAAACAAGTCGTAAGTTCCATTCTTGCCACAACTTCAATCTTGATAAGCAGTTCAATCAGACTGAACATTCTAATTGCAGGTTGATTCCGAGAAAATCTGCCCAACGTCGCACGAGGAGAGTGCTTCGAAGAAAGTCGCTGTTCCAAACAGCAGGAACCATGTAGTTTCAACCATCAGCCAACCATCCAGTAGTCACCAGAGAGTTCAGCAGCAGCCTGTCATGGCCTCCGGCTCTTCCCGCGTCTTCAGGCCCGCCGCAACGAGAGGCACTCGCAACGAGCCCTTTCTCCGTAACTTTGATTTCCTCTCTCTTGAAAACAAGGTGCAGAAGTAGACAAAATCATTGCAAAAGTTGGTGGATTTGTGAGTTTAATTATAAGATCGATCACATTTATTTCGAGCATTAGAATCCAGTGCCAGATATTAAGGGGAAATTAGTGTTTATTATACTGCCTCTTGTTGTGGATAATGATGTTCTGAATATCGAGTTAATGTATGTTATCCTATTTTTACCATAATAGAGATAAGCAAGGGCTTTAGTTTTAGAATTGCTTATAATAATCAAGAGGATGATTTCGAGATCAACTTAGTGAGTTAATTAATTTCTTATAAAACCTCATATTTTAGTTCATTTACTCCTCGTATTGTATTTAAAAGGTTATTTCTAATTTAATATGCCATAAACAATCCATAATGAGCCTGAGCCAAGAATACTTAGCATGTCTTAAACAAATTGCACAGGTTCAATAAACTGATTTTGCTATCAATTTTTTGGGTGTAGAATTGACATAATACTTATTGACCTTAAAATCATTTTGATTCATCATTTTCTTATGAAAATCTTGTTTGCGAATTGCGAGTTTGAATATTGTTCAGTATTTAATTTGAGTGATTGTATTGTGATTTGTGGAACACTAAACAATGGCTTGCTGAAAAATGAGAGCTATATTGCATTCTAACATTCTTAGTGCGATGGTTTTGGGGGTTTGCACTGTTAATTGCCTCATGCGGAGGCAACAAAATATCAATTATATAAAAGTTAGTTCGGCCGTATAGCAGATGGATCCGTGGCGGAATGGTAGCGCGTCTGACTCCAGATCAGAAGGTTGCGTGTTCGATTCACGTCGGGTTCAAATCTTTTTATATTTTTTTCATAATGTTAATTAATTAATTGCACGGAAGCAAACAAAGGCTCTTCTTTTTATTGCAAGTAACAACAGCTGCAAATCCGTTTCCAAGGATGCCCATCAAATTGGGGACGTGATGCCATGCACGTGAACTCCACTGCCACTCCCATCCCATCCATCCATCCATTATTTATTGATTATTTATTTATTTATGAATATCGGGAATCAGCAATCTAAACTAATGCCACCACACTCTAATTAAAAAGAGAAATACATTTTTTTTTATTTCTTCAAGAAAACAACTTCCGCTAACACAATTTATACTCCAAGCTAAGGAAATTGATCCGCGCCGTCCATCGCATCCATTCACGACTTGCTAAACAACAAATTTTCTGGGTCCGTGACAACCGCGTCATCACCAACTCCAACGTCTCGATTTGCAGGGCTTGACTCGTTATTGAAAAACATAAGAGGGCGATTTATATAAGAATACCAAAAGACTACACTACTCAGCTGCGTCGTCCAGTTCGCTTCGTCCATCTCTCTCTTCCTCTTCGAAATCGTGGGTTCGAGGAGGCAGGCGAAGGTTTCCTTCCTAAGCCCTAGATCCTTTCCCCCTTCCAAAATTCTTCCTCTCTGCTGTCCTACATTCTGACGCGGATCTTTTCTTCTTCGGTTCTCGGATCTGCTCCGTGCGCGCTCGCGCTGGTTTCTGCCGTTCTCGCTTCTTCCGGGGCCCATAGATTTCGTCCCATTTGGACACTGCCATCAGATCTGCGCGTTTTACATGGAGAAAGTTCGTATCTTGATCGCTTTGGTCTCTGCGAGCTGCGTAGCCTGGGGCGCAGGCGGCACTTCCGCGCTCTCGTCGGATCTCATCCACCGCTTCTCCGACGAGGTGCGTGCGGCCGTGGCGTCACGTGGAGGGGTTTCCGGGTGGCCTATCAGGCGGACCGTGGAGTATTATCGGATCCTGGCGAGGAACGATTTCCAGCGGCAGAGGCGGCGTCTCGGCACTCGTTATCAAATTTGGTTTCCATCAGATGGGAGTGAGACTGTGTCATTCGGGAACGACTTCGGATGGTGAGTTAACACGTTCATTTTTTAAGTTTTGTTTTCCTTTCTAAATGTCAAGCTTTTGAGTCATCTGGTCGTTCTTTTCTTAGAAGAAGACAGTAAAATGGACACGAACGAACATAACGAAGCTATTTGCACTTGGTGTTCACGGCCTGTAAGTGTTGTTGCAAAATTAGGGATGAATCTGTAGGATCGCGAATAGTTAGGACAAACATGACTTGACGATGAAGTGTTGATTCCCAAGTACTTTTGGTTTTGTGGTGTTTACCAGGTTGAATTATATAATTATAGTATTTAAGTTATTTTCTTCAATTAAATGACACTTTTAGTCATAGAAGAATTAAGTATTGACATTCCATTCCATGGTTAGTTAAAGGTCTAACAATTGCATCATCAAGTAGTAAAGAAGCTTTCCCTGATTCATGGAATATTATTTAGTCTACCCAAAATAGTATGACTATGAAGTTGAAATCAATTGTGCTCATATTTATTTTTTTGCAGGTCAAAGATTCTTTGCTAGAGGAATTTTACTATAAATATCTTACAGTATCTAAGAAAATAATCTTATCCTATTGAAGCATGCTGAACTTAAAATATTCCCTTTGTATTGACAAGTGGACAACAACAACAACAAAACCACAAAAAGTAATGGGTCTCAAGCATTTGGGGTAGTCTATTCTATATAGATATTGGCTTACTTTTAATGACATTAAAGAGAATTTTCTTTGGTCTCACTCTACTTCTTAGAACTTTCTTATAGTTAATACAATTTGTCTAACTTCATATGGGCCGCCTCAGTCAAATTGCTTGAGGAAGAGATAGTACACATGTAACACCCATTTGACAAGTGTTGTATTCATAGCTGCCTTGCTTCTTCAATCCACAGGGCATTCCCAAGCCCCAATTGGCTCTCCTTTGACCCTGTCAAGTAGTAATGGATTAATTGTAGATTTCTCATGACCTGCAATTGGCTCTCCAAAGTAGTTGTGCCTTGGGAAATAGATTTCACTCTTGTGTGTGCATAAGCATCCTGACCTGTAAGTTGCACATGTTGGCCTTTCTGTGATCTGAATTGTGTTGTGTTTTCTTGTCTTGGAGTTCAGTTCCTCTTCCCATTTTCCTTTTGTTATTAACAGTTCTCATTCTCCGGCTCAGGTAGAAGGATTGTAGTGTGTGCTCTTAATGTTTACTGCCAAAAGCTAGGATAAAACTAATCCCTCTATAGTGGAGGTAGTCGGTGTCTGAGTGAGGGGAGAATGACTTATGGTGTCATTTTGTCTCTTCCACCTTCTCCAGGGAGTAGCCTGCAGGAGAGGGTACCATCGCATTAATCATACACACTATTAGGGACTGAATAACCATGCCTTGTACATAAATATTTAGACATGGGATTATTTGATCCCTAACAACCACAAAGGAGGGTGTCATAGAGACCCAATGCTGAGATTGTGACCTCTAGAAGGGCCAGTTGAAGACTCTGTAAGGAGGTTGCATTTCTCCTGAAGGGAATGAGATTCTTTTTTCAATAGAATGAGTTTTACTTCTGTGTGTTATAATCTAAGCTTGGATACCTTCATTATAGGATCTCATCTGAACGGAATCTAAACATAGTCTTTGATTAAGTTTATGTCATTTAGACATTTTCTCTGATTTTATCATCTATTCGAGCTGTCCTTGTTTGCTCACAAGTAATATTTTTCTTTTAGAAGGCTTTTTCAGTAACCCTGCACATCTGCACAATTTTTTCGTGCTTATTTCTTAACTGATAGTTTTTTTCAGTCCCTGCAAATCTGCATAATTTTTTTCGCCCATATTTCTTTACTGTCCAGCATTACAACCAATATACTATAGCTATTTTATCACTCTCTTGTAACTTTTTAAGGATAAGGAGCATATGATAGTAACTGATAACTCTAGAAGTTTCTCTCTTTTGAACCATTTATTCTTTATCCTTTTTATGACGTGGATACATGCCTATCATATGTTGATGACAACAAAGAATTTCATGATACTCTTGGGAATAATAGGTTGCTGTAGGTCATGCACTTGTATATTGATAGTACTTTATCCCTATAATCTGAAGCACTTTGTAGAGTATTCTTTTTTATGCCATTTTGGTATTGACATTTTCATTTCTTACTATAGCCATTCCATTCTAGTCAACATGCTGTTTAATTAACATCAGAGAGTTTTATCATCTCTTGTTGATTGGCAGGTTATACTACACTTGGATTAGTATTGGGACACCTAATGTGTCTTTTCTTGTTGCACTGGATGCTGGAAGTGACTTGCTATGGGTTCCTTGTGATTGCATTCAATGTGCTCCATTGTCTGGTTATCCCAAATTGGTAGGCAAATACGTTCTGTGATCCCCCGTACAAGGCAATTTCGGTTGTAGTGACAAACTTTCCATGCCTTTAGGTTTTGTTTTTCATACTATTTAATTACCTTTCGTTTTTATTTTGTTCTCCATTAAATTGTCTTGTCATATTATTATAATACTCCATGTTAAAAATATTTCTTTCAGTCCCAGATTTTTAGTTATGAATATTGTTAGCTAGCTCAAGAATATTTACTAATAATGGGCAAATGCATCAAGAAATTCAAATATATCTGGACATCAAGTTTGGTACTAAAGATTTATTTTTTGAGTGGAAGTTGTAGTTTCGAAGGTATATTTTTGCCTTAAAGGAAGTATGTTGTTGATCTTTTGCTATAAAAATGTCAATATTCTGCTGCTATCATTCTCCTCAACCTTATTGTTTAGGTTGTCATAAATATTGTCATATTTTAAATCTTCTTTATTCTTTAATAATTTTTTGGTGTCGCTTTTAGTTATTTTGCACCTTTTATATTCTCTTAATTTTTTTATGATTGTGCCAATCATTAAATTTTATATTTTTTAGAGTAATAACTTTTGTGCTTTCTCACACCATCACCAACTCTATTTGTTGTGTCTCTATTTTTTCGCCATCTCATTCCACATGACATCTGTATTATCAATTTCTTCACTCTGAATTTCTTTTCATTATTCTAGCATTAAAATGTCATATACTAGTGGAATTGTTATTTACTATTACCTTTAAGTTCCGCCATGATGTTCTTGTGATACTAAAAATAGGTTATCTCAGATGGATATCTAGCGTCATTAGTTAAGCATATATCTTGTATGACTGCACAATCTATCTTTCTAATAAGGAAATATTCTTTCAGATTATGATTATTTTCAAATCTATGACTGCACATGGTGGGATAAGGCTTGGTTGTTGTTGGTGGTTGTTGTTGTTGTTGTTGTTGTTGTTGTTGTATTATGATTATTTTCAAAGAATTATTAAATGTTTGTCTATTTTGTTGAAATAATTCCACTCCATTTATTTTTTTTATATCTAAAGCCTAGAAGTACTCTGCTCTTCCTACACATCAATTCAAATCTTCCCCATGTTAAGTTTTTCATTGATTTGATCATTCTGTTCTACACTGGGCATAAGGATTTATAACATTACTTTTTTCTTTAAAATCAATTTTAGTATTATATTTTCTGTCTTGTTAACTTAAACAACATTATCTTTAGTTGTTGCTAACATTTGGGTTCAAAACCTGCCTTCATCAAAATGGAGGGTTGCATCCATATACATCATCTAACAAACAACATTATTTTTATCATTGTTATGTATCATAATACTACATTTTTATGTTTAACTTTTGTGGTATGTGAAATTGTGAAACTTGTGCTACCTTTTCCCCCCTCTAATTCATTTTGTTTCTTCGATGTTATGTTTATTTTTCTCTTAATTGCATGTGCCCTTAAAAGTGTTCCCCTTCAATTTGCTATCCTAATTCTATGACAAATGCTATCCTAATCCTATAACAAATGACTTTTCTCTTACCTGCACCAACTCACAATAATACTGAAACCCTTCATCACCAATAATAGTTCCTATGTTCCAAGTTGCTAATATGATCCTATAATAATGGACTATCTCTTTTACCAATGCTTTCCTAGAACAGTGTAGAACCCTTTGGCTACTTTGCAGCATGTTTGGGCTCTTTTCAAGGTACATGGATGGTTCTGTTAAGGGTGACAACCAAACATTAATGAAAATTATGATTGATGATCATGATCACAAGGATTTTGACCTCAAACCTCTAATTTTCCTCCCTGGGTTGTGATTCGTTTTCTAATTTTTATAGTTTTATGTGTTACAGTATAGTAATGTGTAAGAAGGTAATTAGTGTATCCATGTATTCTGATGTGTGACCTAGTGGTCACGAGTTCGAGTCTCAGAGACAATCTCTTGCAAAGCAAGGGCAAGACTGCGTATAATAGACTCTTCCCCAGGACCTCGCATTGGTAGGAGCTTCGTGCACTACCCTTTTTTTTATGTATTTTGATGTGTAAGATTTTGATTATGTTATTTCATTTTGTCCCGAACTTTCACTATAATCTCTATGATGTTATGTAAATTGTTGGTTTGACTCAAGGAAGTTTCACGAAGTTGTGACATTTTTTTAATTTAGTTTCGACCTTGTGTAGGTGTGTATAGAAATTGTAGCAGTAACTATTTGTTGTTTCACATGTGCTTGTTTTCTATTTCTTGTGATTTATGAGCATGTATATTCCTGATTAATTGCCAACTATGTATTGGATTAGTAAATTTTTGCTGTAGACAAAAAACAAAGGACTCTTCAGTTTAAATTTCACAGCAGGTTTAGCACTTAATTCCAATGATTGATTGGCAGGTGCTCCCTTTTATATGGAACATCTATTGTGCAGGATAAAGATCTTAGCATGTACAACCCAGCCAAATCAAGAACCAGCAAATATCTCTCCTGCAATAATGAGCTTTGTAGTTCACGATCGAGTTGCGATAATCCAGAAAACCCTTGCCCATACAATATCAACTACAGTACAGAAAATACATCCAGTTCAGGTTTGTTGGTTGAGGATAAATTTCACTTGGCCTCAAGTGAGGATCGGCTGTTGGTGAATGCTTCAGTCCTGATAGGGTAGGCTTATTTATTTATTTGTTCGCATTCTGAGTTGCTTCTTTCACAAGTTTCTTAACATGATTTTGTGTTCCTGAGCCAGGTGTGGTAGGATGCAAAGTGGTTATTATTTGGATGGAGTTGCTCCTGATGGCCTTCTTGGTTTGGGGTTTGGAGCTGTTTCAGTTCCAAGCTTTCTTGCCAGAACTGGATTGTTACACGATTCTTTCTCGTTGTGTTTTCGGGATGATGATTCTGGGAGAATATTGTTTGGAGACAAAGGCCCTTCAACTCAACAATCTACGTCTTTTATTACTGTGGATGGAAAAATGTATGTTTGTTTACAGATAAATCATATTATTATTTCTGAGCCACTGTTCCATTATTACTGTTTTCAGAACTCCTTTTCTGCGCCTGCAAATGTTAATTACTGTATGAATATAGGCATCTCAAATTATTACCCAAAGAAAAACCAAGTTTCACCTTATTGTCCTCTCACCATGCATTACTTTGTTTGTGTGAAACAAAAAGATTGCGAATCATAATTATGTGCTTCTATAGTGTCAAATGTGTTCCCTAGTTTCATCCCTAGCTCATTGATTATCTTTACTTTTCTTGTTTCTTCTCCCTCGGTTTGGAGCCCACCCTTGCTTGGTGGTAATAGTGGTAGTGGTATTTACACCACCAACCTCAGTTTGCCAGTTAAACTCTCGTTAGTGCAAAATACACAATTTTTTCTTGAAAAAAATATTTTCCTTTAGTCAGATATTTTTAGGGTGTATGGGTTATTCACACATGATATATAGAAGTCATCAAACATGTGGCTCTGATGTGACACGTGCAAGTGGTGATGGTCTGGTGCATGTGTTGCATTTGTATACAATTTGAGCAGCATGTTGCTTGGTATCTCGTGCAGGAGCAATGAACAGAAATTGAATTGATCACCATAAGTGCATGGACGATAAAACACTATCCATTTACACATATTTGTTGCATGCACATGCCACCTCACAGCCACTTGCATTACTTTCCTTCCATCTGATGTGTGAATCACAGGCAAACCCTTAGTTGTGGTACTTCTCATTACATTTACTGGTCCTGATTTTCTCTCAGCAAAACTTATGCCATTGCGGTGGAGAGTTTCTGCATTGGAGCTCATTGTCCTGTAAATACCAACTTTCATGCACTAGTTGATAGTGGATCTTCCTTCACCTTTCTCCCTGATAGTATATACAAGAGAGTTGCTATGGAGGTACTTTTTTTCATTTGTGTCAACACATATTTCCTTTGTTAGAGATTAACATGTCTGTGGTTTGATTAGTTTGACAGACAAGTTAATGTTTCAAGGATTGCTACCAGTGGTGAATCTACTTGGGAATATTGTTATGAAGCCAGGTGAGTTGCTTCTATTATGGAGCTTGTTCTGGTTTCTTTTCCCATTTACTCAGTTTTGCTGCTTTTGTAACAGCCCTCTTGGGATACCTGATGTGCCGAAGGTGACATTGATATTTGGTGGAAACAAGAGCTTTGTAGCTATGAATCCTATTTATCCTGTTTACACCAAAGAGGTGCCGCTTCATCCTGAACTGCTATTTGATAATCTTGCGATTGTGATTTTACCCATTGTCTTCTAGCTTTTGTTTATCTCTATGATTATCCAAATTATAACTTTATTTTGAGTTTATCAATTTTATTGATACTGTAAATACATAAGCATACAGGTGTACTTACAACTGGCTTTGTGTAATATATAAATATAAAGAATAAGGGAATGCCTTAAAAATGTATTGGGTAGCTTCGTCAATCTTGAAATTTGAACGGCTGAAAATTGCCTTTTTTTTACTGCTTGAACACTTAACGTTACCTTGAAACAAGCTTCTGAAAAATTCCAACTAATGTTATTGAAAATCAGAATTTGTTCCTCAATGAAATAGAAATTATCATTTGCCAGGAAACCTACAAATTTGTAGTACTGCTTTTGTTTATTGCTGTCATTGTCCAAATTCTGATATTGCTGTAAGTTGTATTAGTTTTGTTGATACTGTGTAGACATAAATATATATATGCATGTACTTTAGATTTTGTAGATTTCTTTAAATAAGTTTCATGAATCAAGTAGTGCCTTAATTATGTGTAGGGTAACTTGGTGAATGGTGAGTATTGAAATTTAAATGGCTGAAAATTTCTTTTTACTGTTTGAATTATTTAAGCGAAGTTCCAGCTGATTAGGTTGTCAAAATGTCTAATATTAGCTTTATCAAACATCTGATTGTTTTGTTTGTTGCCAATGCCTATGCCAATTTTCTTAATGCCTGTTGCAATATAAGTTGAAAAATATAAAAGGCGCAAAAGGAAAATTTTGTGAACTCAGCTTCAGTTTTTCTGTATGATTGGAGAGAGAATATGATATTTTATTTTACAGGGGGAACTTGCTGCATTTTGCCTAGCTCTACAGTCATCACCAGAGTATCTTGGAACAATTGGCCGTGAGCATTTAATTGGCAAACTTAATTGTTTCCATTTGTGTTTCGTTTCCTTTATTTTCCTAACAGAGTTCATTCTGTGGTTTCAGAGAATTTTATGACAGGTTATCATATGGTCTTCGATAGAGAGAATCTGAAGTTAGGATGGTCCCAATCTGATTGTGAGTCATTCTGTGCCTTTGTCTTTGGTTGATTTCTCGATTTGTCTACCACATGCTATTATTTATAGTCTTTGTCTCCAGTTAACATCCATCAAACCTAAAATGCTTCTGGAAGTTTGTCAGTTTTTGTTCTGAATTCCCAACGGTCTCTAGATCAAAGAAAACTTGACCAACATCTATTTGTGCAGGTCATGCTCTTGACAACAGCAGGCAGCTGCCCTTAGGTTCACCACCACATAACAGGCCAGAGAATCCATTGCCGACAAATGAACAGTATCGTTCCCCGCCGGGCACTAACACCATCTCCCCTGCAGTCGCCGGACGGACGCCAACAGCCAACGCATCGCCTGGTTTGGAAGGAACGAAGGGCTGGTACTCTTTTTTGTTGCTGACCGCTGTGTTTGCAATTGGTTGATGATGCTTGAAATGGATGCTCCTTAAATAGTGAATGTAAATTTTGTTTTTATTATGCCTTCACGTGGTCCAATGTGTTTTTGCTGTCATTGGAATTACTTTATTGTGGTTAGTATGCATATATCTTCATCCTTAATTCACACCTACATGACTTGAAGACTCGTGCTTGAATTCAACTGGGTTATCATACTTTACCCTAAAAATTAAAGTTGAAAAATTATATTTAAAAGTTTAAAATATTTAACTTGAGTAGTCTCAAAATTAAACGTGAACTCACAAAGCACCTAAAAAAGCTGCGATAAAAGAAGTTCGCTTTTAAAATAATATATTTTACGGTAAAGAAATTCAATGATCATTACAGGTATTTATAAGTCGGAATGATAGCTTGCTCCTTCCAGTTCAACCATCAAACGGCTAAATTTATTTCAGCATTCATATCAAATTCTTTAAATAAAATTTAGAATAAAAAAATTATTTTATTTAAATTTAGATATTCATTTTTATTATATAATACATTAGTTTATTTATCATATTTTTATTTATTTATTATTATTATTATTTCTCTCTTCTTTATAAATTTTTTAATATTATTTATGTTAATGATGAGAATAATATTTAATACAACGTAAATAAAAATAATAATATTTAATATTTAAAAATAAGATTTTATTTTTTAAATTTAGAGAATTATTATTAATTAAATTTAAATTTAGATAATAGATAAGATAATTGATGCTGATTTTTTTTTAAAAATAAAATATAAAATTTAAGATAAATTTTTTATTTAGAATATTTGATATAGATATTTTTATATTATATTAAATTGTACTTATTAGATATCTCACGTGAAAAGAGAAGCCACATTTGACCAATATTTGGCATCCTCATTTTATAATTAAATTACAATACCCCGAATCTGAAATGCAAAAGCTAAACAATGAGAGGCTCAGAAGAGGAAGGAAGAGAGTTTATTGACCTTCCCAAATATGTTAATCATCGAAAACATTATCGATAATTATGGATCATCATCAGCAACATTGATAGCATCGCTTGGACTGCAAAATTGATTCATAGAGGGGTAGAGGAGCACGCTCCTTCCTCTTTTTTCTACCCAAGTAAACATGGCGTTCGTATTTTTTTTCTCCCCTCTTTCCTTCTATCAAGGTAAACAGGAGGACCCCCTAAATTCCCCACCTAATTTTAGCTCCAAAGTTGGTTAATTTCGGCCTAATCAGTAGGCCGCGCCCGCCCTTTTGTTTCATATCTTTTCTAGCTCGTAGCGTAAGGAGCCCGTTATACGGTACGCGGCTGGATCGGATCCACCGCCACGTGACGGTAAGGAGCCGGGAGTTGCTTCTGGTTCGACACGTGTCCGTGAGGAGTGTAGTTGCTTCTGGGTTTGCGACTATGGGCAACCGGGAGCGGAGCGTATCTCGCTCGCTTCCTCTCAGCCACGAGTTGTGACCCGGCGGGGCCCGCAGTGTTTCGCGAGGTGCCGCCACGAGTCCGCCGACGGGGCCCACCTCCCGCCTTCCTTGTGTAATTACTTGTTGTTATAAAATAGTTGAAGAAAAGCCGCCCTAACTTTTTTCCACTTCTAATCTTCGCAAACCATAAAGAAAGAAATTCGTTCGCAGTTGGATAGGGAAGAAGGAAGCGAAGGAACTCTTCAGAGAGAGAGAGAGAGAGAGAGAGAGAGCAGGAAGAGGAGGCGAGTAGTAGTACATCGCGCTGTGCTGTGGATCTACTGATCTAGAGTAAGGATTCTGCAACCCTCCTTGTCTCCCTTTTAGTTGCTTGTTTCTGGTTCTCTAGCTCAGTTTGAGCTTGATTTCCGGAAGATTCGATTCGGTAGTTATTCTGAATTTTTCGTATTCAGAAAACAAGAGTCGCTTTGATGTTATGGTATATATATATTTTTTTTCATAGGAAAGACTAATTTGGATTCGGGGAGGTTTACAGTTTCCATTCCATGCTGAAGATGGAAGATTGGAACCAAGCCGAGGTATAGTTTCTTTCATTTTTCTTTAGGTGGTCTCTTGTGTATTTCTTTTAATATTGTATTCTTAATTTCATTTTGGATGAGTATTTCATTTACTTTTGTGGTTTGCTTAAATTTTGACTGATTCTTTCTCTTCTACAGTTAGGTTTATCTTTTTCTTTAGTCTTTAACATGGATCTTAGCTTCGGAAATTGGAGGGATTGTAATTTATTAAACAGTTAGTTAATATTTCCTGAATTCCTATTTTTTTTTTAAATATATATATTTAAGAAAATCTGTTTCCAGGAAGTCGATGGTAGCCTGACTGTTATTCCTGAGTGAAGAAAACCAACGAGCATGCCATTTGGGGTTAAGCAATTTAGTTGACTGTTTGATATGGTGATTAATCAACTAATTTGGTGTAGACAGTTTAGTTCATACTTTGATATGTGACTAATCTTGTGTGCTACAAACTTTGAGAACACTGGTATCCTGGGTGCTTGCCAAACTCTAAGCTTGAGAAAAATTTGGACCAATAGAGCATTAATGCTTTGCTTCGGACCTTATAACAAACTGACAGTAGCAGGGGAAGTGTTAGAGCCAAGCGATTCGAGAAAAACACGAGCTCTCTTTTATTTGATAATTCGGCAGTTATTGTTTTTGTAAATTTGTCTAAGACAAGTACTGTGCTTGCTAGAAAATTCACAAATGAAACTTTAATCTTGTTTCTTTCTATGTTAACTTATATGTGTTTTTTCAATATTCCTTTTTGCAAGAGAGGAGTATGGGAAGATTAGATTTATTATAGTTTTGAGAGTTCTGTCATGTTAAGGTTGTGTTCTTGTGACTATGGTCTTCAAATTGCTATCATGACAAAGGATAACACATCTCAAGTGAAATAATCTAATGTCCAAGCTGTACCATGAAGGAATCTGCTATGTGAAAATTGTTTATATTATTGATGTGTATTATTGTACTGACTATGCTAGTTCTTTTTTCTATATGTTTATAGATTGATTCATTACCATAAACCTGAGAGCAACTCTGCTTGTAGCTTCATGTATGCATGTTATTCCATGTTTGGGTTGCACTGCTTTTGGTCCCATCAAATGTAATTGAACTACCATATATTCAGGCAAATTCTATTTTTAATTTGTTTATTTTTTCAAGTTTTGTCTTCTGTTATCTATTTTTTTTTTTTTGTTTGGCTCTCTGATTATGGTGGTAAAATAAGATGTGTCTTTAGTTATCCAGATTGAAGATGCTGTTTTTGGTAATATTGGCGAAAACAATGATCAGATATTGTCTGACAGAGGCGGTAAACCAGTGGAAGAGTCTCTAGCACCAGGCAATTTCATTGTTGCCCAACAAAGTAATAAGACTAATATTGGAAACAGTGCAGGGAGCAAAGTGTCAAAGAACAAAGATGCCATTTGGAGAAAACAAGGAACAAACATCTGCTCTTCTCTTGAAAATGAAAGCTCTAATGTAGCAAAAGGTGTGTCCCTTATATATCAATTGAAATTGAATACCAGCTCAGAAGTCAGATCATCCCTTCACTCTACTTCTGGGTCTTTCCTTTTCTGTGCCAGGGGATTGGCAAGGCAATACATTTTCACAAAGCAAGATGTGCAGCTCAAGCAATCCTGCTGCTAGGAATGCCGAGGAAATGGGCATCTGCCAATTGCCATTTGAGAATAATAGCTCAGTTGATTCAAAAGTTACTTTTTTGGCAAATGAAAATGATCTTCTGTATTATGACTGGTCGGGTATCAGCAGTTTTGACGACGTTGATAAAATGTTCAGGTAGGTCAGAGTTGGTATTCTATATGGCAACTCTAATCTTTAAGTTTTAATTTTGTTGTAGTGACCATCATTTTCATTTTATTTTGTTTCTTTTGCAGAAATTGTGACCCCACTTTTGGGCAATGGAGCAATACGGATGGGCCATCATGGATATCTTCCTCAGATGACATGTTTGGTCCAGAAGATAAATTGACCTCAGCCTTCGAATCTTCAACTCTAGAATTCAAAGAATTGGAGAATGCATCAGCGTATTGTGAAAACAGTCGGTGCTTACATGAGTGTAATACACCACAGGTTGATACTCATAGTCAATCTTGTTTGACCTGCCCGTCCTTCAAGTCAAGCGCAGTACAGGTGTTTAGACATTAACATTCTTGTGATATCTTACTGAAATAGCTAGTGATTTTCATCTATTACATGTGGGGATTTTGATTCTTAAAGTTTGTGTGTGTTATACTTGAAGGCATATGATGGTGGTGGAGAGGAAGAGAATAAATCATCTACGACACCATTTAGCACTAATTACTTGGGCGAGCATGAGGTAAACAGGATAAACCCTAAGCTATGTTCTAATTGTTTACTTTTTATATATATTTTTTCATAATATTATTCTGATTTAGCTAGCTGGTTGTGTTGAAATCTAACATCATGGAAACTAACTTCCTGGTTAAACCAACTTCAAGCCATCATTTTGGTTGTTGAAAGAGTGTACTCTTATATATCATGAAAAGTTTGGAGCCTTCAACCACCATAAGTCAAATTAATATATTGTAACCTTGGTGTTGTCCATAAGAAACATTAAGAATTAATGCCCATTAACTTATATCTCTTTGTCATATGAGCAGCCACAGATAGACATTCAAACCCAGCAGCTCAATAGACAATTCTTATCTGATGTGAAAGGAAAAGGTTTTATTTCAACACTTTGGTAGTACTTTTTATCCTCTCATATAACAATGGCTAATCGGAAGTATGATGTTTCTTTTACAGCTCTTGCAACGTATCCTGCTCAGCTTCATTCAAAACGAGATTGTTTTGCGAAATCAAACTCTTCAAGTTTCACGCAATCCTTAAATCCTGATTTTCATGTGGACAACAAACTTCCATACCAGGATCTTCTTTTGCAGTCAGTATCCAGCACTGTTACTGGTTGTAAACAAGATCCTTCCTCATCATTTGAAGTCTCAGCTCATGTTAGCAATAACTCTTCCCATGGAATGGGGAAAGTACCTGATGCTTTGTTAAATAATCCTGTCATGAAGCTGGAAGTAATGGTAGATAGGCCAAACATAAGATCACTAGAGCTGGGTAATTCAGTTAGGAAACAGTATGCTAATTTTGGCCAAAACATTCATAATGACCGAGGGAATACAAGCATAGAGCTTCATGAAAAAGATATGGATTCTGCAATAGAAAAAAACCCATTAATGCCTTCGGTCTTCCTGGATGATCTTTCTGTCCAAGTTATCAGTTTCCAGCAGCTCCAGGGTGTCATTGGTCAGGTATGTTACTATTTATACAATTGTGCGACTCTATTTGGTTTATATTGCCCCTTGTTATATTCATGATTGTAAGTAAAACAAAAGTCATGAGTCCTAACTATTTAGGATGGGCTAGTATAGATATATTATCTTGCCATTGGACTCTAATTCACCATTGCAATTATTCATCTCGGAAATATCTTGATCAGTAGTTCAACTCCCCAATCCCCTAATTCACAGTATTCACACAATGTGGGTGGAAACTTTCCTGTTCTTTTTTCTTGTACGTAGTTAATATGCCTGTTATGCGGATATGAGAATATTTTCATGCAATTAGGTTTGTGTACTGCAGTTGGAATATAGAACAAAGCTTTGTATAAGAGACAGCCTATATCGATTGGCCAGGAGTGCAGAACAGAGACATAATTTTGCTGCTGCAAATGCTGAAGGTGTTGATTATGGAAGAGGAATACATGGTACAGGAACATCACACAGGTACACAAATCTAAGAATAAAATTCCGCAAAATCCTTTTTGATCTATCCTTTATTGAATATTTAGTGAGTTTTTTTTTTACTGTATGTTTTTTTTAAAACATTCTTATAGCATCCCCCATGATTATTATTAATTCATTTAGGAACACCCAATTAACTCGGTCGCTGATCAAGCTAACCTTTTTAAAAGACATTTTGTGCAGATCCACATTTTCTTCTGAAATGTTTCGATGTGTTTACCAGATCTGTCGAATATATGGACATAGAGACTGAGACTAATCCCATTGATCGGTCTGTAGCGCACCTACTTTTCCACAGAACACCAGAGACTGCAACTAGATCCGTTGATGATGCTACATCATTCGCCTCACATGAATGTACGACCTACATATGTTGATCTTGCGTACCGTCAATTCATGCTGGGAACTTCTTACACCCGGCTCAAATATTGTATATATTGAGTGGTAAAACCTTATTGTCAGATCTCTATCCTCTTATTTTGAATTACAGCCTTTGTTCAATTTTATTGAGCCATAAATAACACGTTTGATGCTCACACAGATGTAAATGCCATGTATTTACTGTTGAATCGTCTCCGTAGGCGGTCATATTCCAAGTATCCTTCATGTTTGCGTGCCCTGTGTGGGAGTAAGTATTCACGATGTGGTTTGAGATTTTATGTCTGAAGCAACAGAGCACAGAATTGTTAGTATTTTGAATTATATTTTCTTGTCACCGATGCCAATCTCTACTGTAAATAAATTTACGGGTTCGTTTTAAGTTTTGAAGAGGAGGGTTATAATCCTTTTCCTGAACAAAACTTTTCATTCATGGTCAACAAGGACACTATTGCTTGTCTCATCTTTTCTCACTGTGTTGTATCTAATATTTTTTTTTCCTTATTTTATCTGAGAAACTATGTAAAGAAAAAACAAGTAGACGAATCAAATTGTTGAGAACACTTCCAATTCAATGCTTTCAGCAAATTGCAATCAGATTCTGGTAATTATATTTACTTAATATAAGGAGATTTTACCCCCTTTTTTTTTCTCGCCATTGGCGCCCGCGTCGCCAATTAATGAATATAATAATAACAAATTTATTATTATATTCATTAATTTGTTCTTAAAATTACTCCCTTCCTAAAATATTTCACTTAATATAGTTAAAAGAAGGGACAATTTATTAAAAGTTTAACGGTTCGCCGTTCTATATTTCCTTAAAAAGAACAAACTGTACTTCTAATTATTTTTATCCACCACCCGTTTAACCCAAAAATGTTAATTTTAGTGACATTTCACAACTGAAAACCGGTAATAACTTTACTATTTCATTCCTCCAACATTTGAACCTTTTATATTTTTTCTTCCACCTTTTTCTTTAATATTTTCTGGCATAAATAAAAAGGGTGTATATATTTACAGAGAAAAGGGGCGAAAATTTAAATGTTTTACCGGGATCGCACGTGCTAATCACCCCCTGTTTTGTGCCCACGACGTCCTCTCCGACCAATTTGAGTTTTTCTTCCTTTTCCGATGGCGACGACGCGGCGCCACCGCCGTTGGATGTCTGCCACTGTCGGCGGTATTTCCACGGCAAACCTTTTCCTCCTAACGCTTCTTCTTCCCATTGCCCCTCTGTGCGCCGCCCGCGGAGCCCCGCCACCCCTCTCTCTTGACAGCCAAGCGCCGGCCGTCAAACAACCCCCCATGATCACCATCATCATGATATCCGTCTCCGCTCTCTTACTTCTCGGCATCATCACCGTCTTCATCCGCCAGTGCGTCGTCATGGCCGAGCGCCGCGCCGCAGCCGCGGAGTCGGCGGCGGGATCCCTCTCCGGGAGGCGGCCTCCGGGGTTGAGCGCGGAAATGATCGGGGCGTTCCCGACTATGACGTATGCGGAGGCCAAGGGGCTAAGAGAGGGCTCCGGCGAGCTGGAGTGCGCTGTGTGCATCAGCGAGTTCGAGGAGGAGGAGGTGCTCCGCCTCCTCCCTGGTTGCTGCCACGTTTTTCATCCGGAATGCATCGACGCCTGGCTTGCTGCACACGTCACCTGCCCTGTCTGCCGAGCCGACCTCGTCGTCGCCGCCCAAACCCTAGTCGCCGAGGACCACGATCCGCCCCCGTCCATCGCCGCATCAACCATTATTTCGGCCTCTAGTCTGCCCGCAGATCACGAGATCGTCATCGACGCCGCCTCTACGGCGTCAGATCGGGTGGCGGCGCCAGTCGATTTGGCCAGCATGGGAAGCGAGGAGAGCGATGAATCGGCGCGGCCGACGACTCTGCCGCGATCTCTCTCCTCAGGGAAATCAAGGGCGCAGTCCGAGCCGGCGCCGAGCGTCGATCGCTACACGCTGCAGCTTCCAGAGCACGTCCGACGGCAGGTCTTTGCCGCCGCATCTTTCCCCCGCTCCGCCAGTTGCGCTGTCGTGTTTCCGACCGCCGGAGCCTCAACCTCTCGGTCAGGTGGGATCAGCCGCTGGATGTGGAGCATGCGGCAAGGGTGGTCGGAGCGGTGGTCGCCATCGTTCCTGCGTCCGCTGTCGATGGCGTTCCCGCCGTGGAAGAGGAGCGACAGCGGCGAGTCGTCGGGGAAGAAGAGAGAGGCGGAGGGATCCACGAGGAGGAGGAGATTCCCGTCCGTGAGGGGCTCCTTCGACTGGCTCATCCACGGCTTCACCGGAAGGGAAAGCGCCGCCTCAGCGGACGACCGCGCGCGGCAATAGCGACCACTGCCCGGCGAGGACCTAAAAATCACGCCGTCATCGATTCCGTATGATGACGTGGCTGACCCTGAACCGTCAGTGAAGTGAAATCGACGGCACATAATGACTCAGTGACGTAAATAGTATATTTATTGTCGAACTGTTGAAATTGTGAGGATAAATAGTTCGATTTTTTGTGCAACGACATTGCTGCCTCGAATTTCACGGCCAACAGAAAAAAAACAAGGAACGAACTTAAAAAGAAAATTCCATCTCCTTGTCATTTGTCCATGGACTGGCTTTCTGGAGCAGCAGTCTGCGTTTCTTGCTGCTGAGCAAGATAACCCATCCACCCTGCAAACACAAACAAGAACACGAACGAACAGGTTTAAATCCTTAAGAGATTTTTTTTATTATTGTTTCTTCTAAAAAGAACATTCGATCCAAGAAAAAACGATACGATACCAAGAGAAGGGTCAATTCCTCTGTTTTGAAGCTCTCTGTATTCCTGACACACGGCGCAGCACGGGCAGAAGAGATGGAGAACCCAATCCTCAGCAGGAGCTTGCACTAGGTTATACTTTGTTCTCAGCTGGTGCCTGTAATGGGCTCCCAGAATCCAACAGGTGCACAGTGCAGGAGCCATCAGCAGGTACATGAAACTTGCCAGAGCACACCCTACACCAAATTCATATCATCATGCTCCCTGTAAAGAAGAAAAAAGAAGAAGAGAGAGACAGGAGTTGTTAGGCATGTTTTTTCCTACTGGTCTTTCCCTCATCCAAGACCTCTGCAACCTGTCCAAAGGCTACGCAAGGGCAGTAGGCAGTCAGCATGGCTGCACATAAAGAAGAGTGACCAGTTCATCAAATTTCTAATCAAGGGGCGGGAAAATTGCTGCAAAAATCGATTTGAAGGCTGTAAAACCAATCAACCATTAGTCTCATTGCGTCCACAGTCGAAAAGTCCGGTCGTCCATGGCCGACCAATCCCTGGATGTTCTTGGTGGTTCGGACGAACCTCTTTCGTGCTCGTAGGCGACGGCGGTGGTAACATCTCAGAATAGTCGATGACGGTAGCCGGCGGAGCAGTAGGCTTACTGTTGTTGGGCGCAGTAGCAGCAGGTCCATGTTCCATGCCATCGCTGCTGGAGTCCATTTCGGCGACAGGGTCGACGGCTGCTGCAACTTGGGGTTTTCCCATTGAGCACTGCAGATTAAGCTCCTGCAACTTCCAATCGGTTATATATCGAGTGGGAAGATCAACATGGCGAGGTGCAAGCTGTAGAGATCGAGTTGTGTCGTCGTTTCCGATATCTGATCGTGAAAGTTTAAGGCCGTCGAAGTAAACAAAACTCCACAAAGTCCGTGGCGACGCCATCGAAGCAAGCTCGAACAATTCAATGTTGGAGATTGACTATAATTCAACAAGAGAATGCCCAATGAACTAAGCAAACGCTAGTACAACCTGGCCTTTGTCGATATTGCTGGTCGCTGCTTTGCGACGGGCTTCCTATTTTGGGCTAAATATTCGGTCCAAATCAATACCCAACTAAAATCCTGGTCGACCATTGACTCTGTTTGGATTTCAGAAACGTTGACTCAAACAAACAAAATTGGCTTCAGCGCCGTGCATGCTTACTGACGCATCACGCGCCGTAGCACAAATCCAGCCGTCTACTTCTCATCTAACGGTGGAACTCTGGTACCGCATAGTCCCTGATCTCGTGAGCGCCAGGTATTTGCGGACAACGAGCGCTCGAATTCCAACGACGTAAAACTCAATCTCAGGATACGGACGGTGGATCCTCCTGATTCCGCATCATAAATTATATACGAACATGCTCAGGTGAGTACGTACGGACCAATCGCAGTCGTTGACGTCCTTTCGTAATCAAACCGTGCCAGTCAACGGACGGGCGGGATGTAGCTGGTCCATTGTTACGGATCTAAACTTACGTCCTTCGTTTACTCTGCGCCGTACCTTGCCTGAGCAATCGTTTGCATTCTTGAAGTAGCCAAGTCCTTCTGTCCTTGGCGAAGAAGGTAAATTTTTGGGTATACAGAAAACAAACGGAAACGCTTGTCACCGGGAGATATTGGGCTGGATGAGAAATTTTCACTCTGTGAAGGACTAAAATGTAAAAATAAAAACAGTAGTCCTGTTTTCTTGTCCTTTGTATTTGTTCTGTTGCCTCCACAAATTTTCTTTTTACCCTACTCCATCGCAATATTTATACAATTTGATACTCATCATGGTCATTCAAGAATCTATAAATTGATTGTCCTGTATAGACTGATCATTAATACATCAGGTATTATCATCATTAGAGTTGAGGATTAAATCATGACTAATAATTAGGTTCCTGCCTTCTCTCATATACTATTGATCACTGTTCGAGCTAGCTAGACTAGTTCTCATAATTTATTTTCTCCGTATTAGTCCTGAGACAAGCTGGCGGGTGCATTAGGACGAGCGTTTCGTCTTTTGCCACCAAAAATAAATAAATCGATTACCTACAAAAATAATATAAATAAATAAATAAAGTTAAGCCTGTTTTTTTTTGGGGGCTTGTATACTATTTTATTGGTTGCAAAATTCAAGTCTCTTATGAATTATTAAGATTATAAATAAATCAAATATTGTCAAATAAATTTAATATTTGATTTAGTAAAAAATTATGTATATTCAAAATTAATTAAAATAAATAAATTTGAATAATTCATTAAATTAAACAAATAAATTTGAATATATATTTGTTCGCTCGTTAATGTTCATGAATAATATCCATGAACAATATTTATGAGCAATGTTTGTAAATAATATTCTTGAACAATATTTGTAAATAATATTTATGAATAATGTTCATGAATAATATTCACAAATCATATTCATTAATAAATTTTTTATCAATATGTTAAATAAATAAAATAAATAAGTTTGAATTATCAAATTCAATAACTAACTAAACAAATTAAAATTTCAAACAATCAATAAGCTTGAATTAAGAGTTTGATAATATCTAAATGAATCAAGTCAAGCCAAGCTTAAATTAAAAATTCGATAATATCTAAACAAACTAAGTTCAAATCAAGTTTCAAACAAACTTAAATCCATAAAAAATAAATTAAATCAAATTTAAACAATCATAATCTTAATTCATTTTAAACTCAGTTTAATTTAACTCGATTATTTTATCAAATAAATTTAAACAACTCATTAGATTTGATTTGTCCAAGCCCTATGAATTATTCATATTTGTGTACTTCGTTATTCTATCGAGGACTTTTCCTTGCAGAGATGTTTAATTATGCCAAGTGTTAGTTATTCGATTTGAATTCTTAAAATAAAAAACAATTCAAATCATATCTTATTCCAAAGACAAAGGCAATTCAAAACACATTTAAAATTTTCAAAGGTAAAAAAATAAAACTTTATTTTAATTTAAATCCATCCAACCCGATCAAATCCACTCTGCCGCCAATAGAAATTGGTCAACGGCATGGTGTTGTTATATTAAAGTACCGACGTCGTGACGTCATTTCGATTGAATCCTTTTTATCCCATTCATTTTTTTAAAAATTATTTTAAACACTCGGGACAAACTTTAAATAATTATTCAATTTATTTTGTATATATCGTTAAAATATACACATCACGCGTGATCTAAGAAGCGGCAGCGGTAGCGACTTCCCGTTAAAAAATTATTTTTAAAGTAAGGAATTTTATTGAAATAACAATAAAATTTATTTTAAAGTTTATGCTAACAAAGAAAATAATAAGTCAAAACTAATCTTATGTTTATCCAGAACAACATAGAAAAAAGAAAAATAATTATTTGAAAAAAAATATTTGGAAAGAGAGGAAGGAATTTAATTGTATTTAATTTCCATTTATGTCAGGTTATAATGGATATAAATAAAATTTACTCTTCTCATAAGTCATAAGCAAGTAATATACCCCCTCATATTTTTTTTTCTAAATTAATAAATAAAATAGCAATAAGATAATGCATAGCCTTTACAAATATATCAAACCTAACTAAATTGTATCAAATTTGAATTATTCATTTTGAACTATATTACTAATTTAATAAATAAAACTAAGGAATATTTATTCAAGCCAAGTTATAATTCTTAGATAATTTAGTATTATATTGATTCATAAAACAATTTGGAAACTAAAATAAACTATCATTTGTTCGATGGAATCAATCCATACAAATAAGAATTTAATTATTTAATATTCATTATAAATTCAACGCTTAAAAATAAGCTATTCAGTATAAAAAAAAAGTTACAGACATATATTTTTATAACACTTTCAATTTATTTATTTATTTATTTTATAAAATCAAATCATAAAAAATATTTTTTTTTCCTATTTTTGGAACTAAATGTAAAATAAATTGTTTTACTATATTTTTCTTTTGATTTCTTGTCAATTATCTTTAACGGATATTTTAGGAATTGAGGTTCCTAAAATGAAAATGCGATCCGGCAGGATTAGCTTATGAGTTCTTGAAAGGCCACCATATCTTTTTACCCCTGCCATTTTTGTCCTTGTTATTTATTTTATCGCCATTAAACATCGCCAGTTGTGTTATTGTACTTTCTCTCCGGCGTCGCCGGCGAAGGATCTCGTACTGCACCAGAGGCGTACATAAGGAAGGAGGTAGTCGCTTAAATATATCGGGGGTGAAAGAGGCGGTTCTCGGCTGCGGAGTGGCCGGCGCGGTGGATATATGTGGCGTCTGGCTCGGTGGAGTTGCCCAGAGAAAGGAGCTGCCTTCCGGATTTAGACGGTGGGAAAATGCCTCTAGAAGTATACCTACGGATTTCATGGCCGCCGCTGGTCGTCTTCCTCGTTGGTCCTTTGCTCGCCTTCGTGGTCCAGCGGAGGTGGCGACTTGCGATGGCGAGGCAGGAAGAGGTACGTAGGCTGGCTTTCCTTGCTTCCCAGGAGGCTATCCGAGCGGAGGCGGAGGCAATGAAGGCCTACGTGGCCACTTCGACCGCGGCTATGAGTGCGGAGAAGGAATCCCCGGTGTGGCCGCCGGAATGCCCCGTGTGCTTCGGTCCTGCAATGGCGAGGTGCGGACAGTGCAAGGCTGTCAGATACTGGTAGGGCACGCGAAATTTTCTCCCTTTTTCTTCTCTTAATTGCGAGTATTTCGCAAAGTGTGCCGTTCGGCGTGTTTTCAGGTTTCAGTCTCCTTTTTGAATTTCTTCAGTTAGGGTTTTGCATGTTTCTTTATGGTTCCAATTGGAACCCCCCAATTGCAGCGTAAAATGCTCTGCCCTCTTGTTTTGTTTTTGATCACTGGGTTATTGTTAGTAGGAGTTGTTTTGTCATCACTGCTTGTTATGGGTGTTCTTGAATCTTTGCTCAGCCTTTTATTTATCACTGTTTATAGGGTTTTCAACTTCAAGTCATCTCGACCAAGCATCTAAAAATGTCTTATTCACGTCTTTTGTCTATCTGATGAAATTTGTATCAATGATCTGGAAAATTCAAAATCTTTTTCATTGT
The DNA here is from genome assembly GCA_038050645.1 of Hedychium gardnerianum. NCBI lineage: Eukaryota > Viridiplantae > Streptophyta > Magnoliopsida > Zingiberales > Zingiberaceae > Hedychium > Hedychium gardnerianum. Next base: position 2,240,656 of record JBBUKS010000060.1, on the reverse strand, counting down.
AGCTCGGGAAAATGCCAGATCATTCATTGGAGACAGGGCCACAAAGATGAATGCCATCCTCCAATTGTTAACGATAGCAATAGTGGTGCAGTGAAGATTATTGATTCGGAGATAATGCAACCTGAAAAATCTGCTTTATTGGAGAAGAGGTCTGTGCCTAAGGAAGAGCTGAATACCAAGGCAGTCGAATCACCAGAGAGGCCTTCTGCGCTCAAACCTACATTCCCAGATGATTTCAAGGACAAGCCCGAAGAAAACACTTCTGTTGAATTTTCTGCAAAGGAAAGCATTTCTGCTAATTTTTCCGCATCATCAATAGCTAGTGGTTCAGCATTAAGTAATAGGATACTTGATGGCACTCCCAACGGTGGCAATCCAAACCCAGTTCTTGATGCTAGGTTAGGAGAGACTTCATCTTCTGATACACCTACTACGAACCCTAGAACTGGGGCTAAGGCAGTTGCATCTCCTAGATCCTCAAAATTTTCTCCCGAAGAACCGGTTACATCATCCAATTCTGTTGCTGCTATAGCAAATGCAACGTCAGTGTCTACAAAGTCCTCAAAACTAGTTGCCCCTGCATTATTAGAGGTTAAATCTCAGACAGAGCACAATGAGGTCCCAGCCTCAAACCTGGAGGCATCAGATCCTGTTGCTAATGGGACAATAATTGAAACACAGTCACTTATTTCTTGTACGTTGAGATCCTTACCATATGCTTCTAATCAATTATCATATAGAAGTGGTGTTCAGACCATCACTTCCTGTGAATACTTGGAAATTGGCAATGCTCTTAGAGGATCAATTAGATCAGATGATGCTTCTGGTGCTACCTTAAAGGGTCTGTCAACACCTGCAAAGGCATTTCTCAAGCAGCCTACACCTTATAAAACGTCAAGGAATTACCCTCCAGAATTGGTAAGATGTCCCGTATCATCACATAAATGCGTAGTATATACAGTTGGGTGCTTGGGGGTGTGTAAAATTGCAAATCTATTTTGACTCCAATAGTTTGTTTCTCCAAGTCATCTATCTTAATTTATCTTAATGTTACAGATGCTTTTCCCATTTGATCTCTTCATCAAACTCTACAACCCTGGCAAAATTCAGTTGCATCCTTGTGGTATTTCCAACAGTGGCAACAGGTAATAAAATTCTGCTCTGTGGCATTTGTCAATAAGGATATTGCATTTGCTATTTTGTTCTACTTAGTTCTTTGATCTTACAACTACTGCTTCTAATTCTTCCTAGCTAATCATAATCTAGCCAATCAAATTATACTAAGCTGCATGTCACCATGTGGCAAGGGCAAGCACATCAACGTATCCCAATGTATTACAAGCTGGCTAAAGTCGCTTTTATTTAAGTCAAATAGAGTTTAGTTTAACCTCCTTAGAAATCCATCGCCGGCACCTTCAACCCTAGTTAATTTATTGCCAAATTAGAGTATTTATTGATTTGTTGATGTTCATATTGTCTCAACTTTTTTTTTCTTCATTTTATCATTTATCATTGTGACACCTAATTGACCCAAGTTTGGGTTCCAACAACTGTTTTAAAATTTGCTGTTACTTTGTTTTATTGACTGCTTGTTCGATGATCAACTTTCTTATATGTAATCTTATACATAAGAAATTTTACTTATTTCAAATTTGAGGCTGATTGCAATTCCGGATGTCAGATTTTATATTTAGAAGACAAGGAACTATATAAGCTTAACTTAATATATTATCTATCATGTTGGAGCACTTTGGTCGTCGTTAACTCACTCCAGAATGTCCATTTTTGCATTGCAGCTGTTATGCTAATGCTGTTCTCCAGTGTTTGGCATTTACTCGGCCACTGTCGGCATATCTCCTTGAAGGTCTTCATTCCTTGAAATGTATGTTTAATGGTTACTTGATTTGGTTATTACTTTCTATTAAATACATCATTTTTTTTTTTACAAAAAAGTGTGACTTCATGACTAGGTCCAAAGAAAGAGTGGTGCTTTACATGCGAACTAGAGAGTCTTGTGATGCACACAAAGCAAGGTCAATCATCTTTATCCCCTCTGGGGGTACTCTCCCATTTACACAATATGGGAAAGAATTTTAGTCCTGGGCAGCAGCAAGATGCCCATGAATTTTTTAGGTTAGTTTTTGCATCAGAAGCTACCTTTATAGTTCCACTTTTTCTCTCTTTTTTTTTGCATATGTTTTTGTCCTTATAGTGGAGGCCAATATATTGAATGTTGTATAAGCTGTTTTGGCATGGATCATGGTAGTATACTGGCAAATTTTCAAACCATGTTTTCACAGTATGCATCAAGGATTCGGACTTCATATTTTGCCCACTCTAGTTAACTTTCTGCTCCAGATGTCTCTTCTTCGATCTCATGGCACTTGATTGCAAAAAACAATGGCATGTGCACATTTGAGGATAAACATTAACGTTTGTCATCCTCCAACCTACATCTCAGACCAATGTTTCTAAATGAAGTTTGGCAAGTTTAAGTCGTTTCAAATATTTAGTGGCAATTTGTTGATTCTTGCAAAGTTACCCAATTAGAAAGCTATATAAACATTTTTGAATGATTGGGATATAGAAAGATTGTGAGGAAACTATACAAACATGCCTTCTTTCTCATAAGTTGGTTATACTTAACATTATCTTTGTTTGTGCATTTTGGCAGGTATGCAGTTGATGTTATGCAATCTGAATGCTTAAAAGAAGCTGGAGCTAAACCAGATAGTGTGTTGGCAGTGGAAACAACACTCATACAACAGACTTTTGGTGGCTACTTGCTGTCCAAGGTAACTTAGTTTGTAGATCTAGTTACTCTATTACCAATCAGTTTACTAGAAATGCCAAGTCTTGTTATTTTATGAACTTGGCAAAGGGCAAATGTTTGATATTCTGAATGCAGATAAGGTGCAATAAGTGTAAGGTCAAATCCAAACGTCATGAAAGAATGATGGACCTTACTCTGGAGATACATGGAGACATTGCTACCCTTGATGAAGCACTTCATCATTTTACATCTCCGGAAATTTTGGACGGGGAGAACAAGTATGACTGCAGCAGGTTGGTAAATTGTTTAGCTCCCGATTGGCATGGATGACCTGAACTGGATTATGATTCTTTTGAAGAAGAAAATGAAAAATGCCTGGCTTATAAAATATTTTTAAAAACACGAGTCCTCTTTCCACCTTTGCTAAATAAACCTATCTCGCTTCGAGTTATTTTTTACGGGAAGGATATTTCAAGCTAGAGTATTGGTGTTAAATAGATAAATGAAGTTAGTAGATGGTAGATTTGCATATCCACACAAATCTATCACATGCTATAGGTATTAACTTGCCCATACTATTTGCGTTATCATCTTCTCAAGCTCCAAAAGTTAGTACTGAGGCTAAACTGCTAAAGATTTCTTCTTGTTTACTATCTCATACCATCTTTCATTGCTCATTAGATGTAAGTCATATGAGCGAGCAAGAAAGAGATTGATGATATTGGAGGCTCCCAACATTTTAACCATTGTATTGAAGCGGTTTAAGGTAATCACTCTGGTCTTAACTAGGCATTGCTTTTCTTTTTTTTGTCTTCGATTATAGTTTTATATTCTGAATTCATTTGATAAAACCTTCAGTTTCATTTGTGTGTCTTTGATTCTTTCTACAGTCTGGTAAATTTGGAAAACTCAACAAGCCAGTTCAGTTTCCTGAGTATCTTAATTTAGCGAATTATATGAGTGGAGATGATGCATCCCCCGTTTACCAGCTGTATGCGGCGATTGTTCATAAAGATGTTAGGAATTCAACCTCTTCTGGTCATTATGTCTGTTATGTAAAAGATACACAGAGCAAATGGTATAAGATCAATGATAGCAAGGTACTCAACTTCTCAAGATTTTAAGATGGACTAATTTAAATTTCCCAAAACTATTTATTCTGGCTTTAAACAAATGTATGCACATCCAGTGAATCACCTTCTGAATTTTAAGCAGGTAAAATCTGTGGAGCTTGAAAAGGTTTTGTCAAAAGGTCCATACATACTTCTTTATGCCAGGTGATAATGTTACATGTGCTGAAGCTGCATGTTCTTTCTTCTTTCTTTATTGTATTTTATTTTTGAAATTTTCTTATACTGATATTTCAAACAGGTGCTTGCCACGTGCTCCGAGGTCGGTGAGGAAAGCAATGGCCTATGATGTTGTACCACCAAGGAAGACTAGTGGCAAAGAAGCCAAGGGAAAGCCTGTTGGTTCCTCTAATATGGAGGAAAGTAAAGACTTACCCAAACAGCAAATAAAGAGGGAGGATGACAATTTTCTGCCAAGGGATCCGTTTGACAAGAGACTTCGTTGTTCTCCAACTGATTCTTCCAGCGATAGCTCTTCTCTTTTTGATGAGGGTTCCTCATGTAGCACCGAGAGCACAAGGGAGTCAACGAGCACGGAAGAAAACTCTGGAGAGCTAGCTAGACTTTATCAATCCAAATAACCCCTCGAGTGTCCCTTAATTCACTCATTCATCAGAAGCAGTCAAAAAATGGAACACTCTCAGAGTTCAGACGAGGCGAATCTCGATTGGATGCTAGTTCTGCTGGAAGGAAAATGGACCGTGAGAGTTGTGGAAACAATGAGAGCATCAAAGTGCCATACTAATGCTTTGAAGGCAATGGGAGTCTATCCAAACTGCTTGAATGTGAAGAATGTAGATATGCAAACAGAAATTTTAGGACTGTAGAGACTGACTATGTTATAACCTAAATGAGGTAAGTGTGGTGTATGATGAAGGCCGAGTAGGTAAAAGAACTGCCCAAACATTTTATTGATCTGTTTGGGTTGTAAGGAAAAATAATTATTAGGTATGTGCAGTGTAAGAAAATGGAAAGAGAGCAAGAATTTTGTAGTTGTCCTTTTTTTCATGGCAATGAGGTTATGCTATTGTCTGCAACTGCACCATGAGTAAACAGCTGAAAAATAAGAGTGTAAATGAACGGAATGCTCATAACAAACATGATACTAGTTTTGATAAGAGTTCAGCCATATTCATTTGATATTATAAAAATATTAAATAAATATGCTTACAAACTTGATATATTAGTTTTGATAAGAGTTCAGTCTTGTATTTGAATTTTTTTTCTTTCACAAATTTATTTAAAGCTTGAGTGTGAAAGTATTTTTTTTTCTAATTTTTATTTAAATAGGAAAAATATATTATTTATTTATTTATGATAATATAATATGACCTGATTCAATTGGAAATACAGTAAATGACACAATTTAAATATTTAAATGATGGAATTTAACATATTTATATTTTAAATTATTCTAATTACTTTTATATCATGAATCTAATTCTTTGTAAATTTAATTAATTTTAGACCTTACAAGATATTGTTTTAAAAATATAATTAATTTATTTTATATTACTTAAGGCATAACCTCATTTATTATATAATTAATATACCGAAAATTAACACTCTGAATTATAATTTTTAAATTATCCATGTTAGAAATGAGAATAATGTCTTTTATTTGTTGGATAATGTGTCACCTAAATTATTTGGATAAACTTGTTTCTATGCATGCTAAAAGCTCGACAAATTTTTATAAATAAATTTGAATATAATTTTTAAGTTCTGAGATAAAGAACAGGCTTAAATAAAATTAAACTTTGGTTCGACATAAAAAAGAAAAAGAAAAAAAAAGGCATTCCCAATGATTGAAACTGAACCAGTCCGGCCCATTATAGCCCAATATGCTAACCGGCCTTCTTAACGGTCCATTTGAGAGACAGCCCCTTCTTAAAATCTTCCTCTCTTTTTTCTCTCCGCCCTTCCACAGTCGCTCCTCCTCGTTCATGTCCAAACTCCTCCTCCCTCACCTCCTCAAGCCCCTCCGTCCCCGTCCAAATACCTATTCCCTCGACCCTCAATCCCGCAAGCTCACCGAGTCCGTCGTCGGGATTCTTCTCGCTCGCCATGCCGATCCCCAGTGGGAGGAAACCCTCGCGGAGATCTTCTCCCCCGAGGAGGAAGACATGGCCCCCGTATTCGCTCGCATCCACGACCCAGACGCCGCCCTCGCCTTCTTCAACTGGGCGCGCCGCCGACGCCCGCCCTGTGCCGACCCGCTCGACTCCCTCTCCTACTCCGCCCTCCTGCTACTCCTCGCCAGGTCCCGGCGCCTTCACGAGGCTGGTCTCTTGCTCGAAGAGATGAAGAGAGAGAGCCGGACTCCGAATCGTGACGCTTCTGGCGCCCTGCTCGCTGCATATGCTAGTTCAGGCGCCAAGGGGAAGGCTTTGGAGGTTTACGCGATGATGAAGGATGAAGATGGGGTTTTTCCTGACGTTTCTGACTTCAACTGCTTTTTAAAGGTGCTCGTAGAGCAGCGGGACTATGATTTGGCCCGTCAAGTGTACGACGAAATGGTTAAAAGAGAAGACGGGGCGGATAATTACAGCACTGGTATAATAGTCAAAGGTTTGTGCTTGGAAGGGAGGATGGATGAAGCTAAGAGCTTGATCGAGGATAGGTGGGGAGTCGGGTGCATTCCTAATGTAGTATTCTACAACATGCTAGTTGATGGCTATTGCAGAAAAGGCGACATCAGGAGAGGATATGCTTTGTTCAGGGAGATGCAGATGAGAGGATTCTTGCCCACTGTTGTATCATATGGCATTATCATTCATGGATTTTGCATGAAAGGAAACATTGTGGATACAAACAAGTTGATTTTAGAAATGAAAGCACGTGGATTGCAACCAAATGTCCAAATCTATAATGATGTGATCAATTCTCGATGCAAACATGGTTCAGTTGTCGAAGCAAAAGCAGTGTTGAGGCAAATGATTGGAACTGGGCTTGAACCTGATATCATTACATATGACATTTTGATATCCAGCCTTTGTCGAGATGGAAAGGTAATGGAAGCTCAGCAGCTTCTTAAGGAAGCTGTAAACAGGAGGTTGGAACCAAATAAATTTAGTTATACACCAATAATACATGGATATTGTAGAATAGGAGAGATTAATATTGCAATTGATTTACTAGCTGAGATGATTGAGCAAGGTCATAAGCCTGACTTGGTAACTTATGGAGCTATAATTCATGGGCTTGTCTCCCTGGGTGACGTGAACAATGCATTAGCAGTTAGGCAGAAAATGTTGGATAAGGCAGAAGTCCCAGATGCTGCAATTTATAATGTTCTAATAAGTGGCCTCTGCAAGAAAGGGATGTTTCCCTCTGCTAAGAAGCTGCTTTCTGAGATGCTTGATCAAAATGTTGTCCCAGATGAATTTGTTTATGCCACATTGATTGATGGATTAATCAGAAATGAAGATCTCAATGAGGCAAAGAAGATTTTTGAGTTCATGGAACAGAAAGGAATTAAACATGGAATTGTGGTGTACAATGTTATGATTAAAGGTTATTGTAAATTTGGCATGACTCTTGATGCACACTTGTTTCTCAATAGAATGAGAAAGGATGGTTACTTCCCTGATGAGTTCACTTACACAACACTTATAAATGGTTATGCTAGACAATGCAACTTGGATATGGCTATGCGGATATTCATTGACATGATGAAGCGGAGATGCATACCAAATGTAGTCACGTATTCTGCTTTAATCAATGGATATTGTCAAAATGGAGACACAGATACAGCTGAAGCTATATTCAGATATATGCAGTGTGGTAAGGTCATACCTAATGTTGTTACTTATAGTATTCTTATAGGAACCTTTTTTAAAGTCGACAAAAAGGATAAAGCTATTTCATATTTTGAGGTCATGTTGAAAAGCGAATGTCAACCTAATGATTTTACATACCGTCACATACTTGATGGACTAACTGATGATATTTATATTGCGTCAATAAGAAACAATAATGTTCAGCATCAACTTGAGCATCCAGTTTTCAGTATCTTCAGAAATATGGTTCTCGATGGTTGGGATCACAAGACTGCTGCATATAATGCTATCATTTTCTGCCTTTGCAAGCATCTAATGCTTAGAAATGCATTGGAATTGAGAGATAAAATGTTAGAAAAGGGTTATTTTCCTGATTCTCTCACATTTCTTTTCCTTCTACATGGAGTTTGTGCTCTAGGGAAGTCAAAAGAATGGAACAATATTCTTTCATGTCAGTTTCAGCAAAATGAACTTGAGGTGGCTGTTAAATATGCCACGCTCATAGATGAGTTATGGCATCATGGAAAAAGTTCTGAAGCTTCCTTAATTTTGCAGACATTGCTTGAAGACAGTTCACAATCTCCAAATATGAGCCACCTTGTTTCTTTTTTATAACAGTGAGCAGTCCACTTGGATTTTGAAAAGTTGAGACAGAGAGAGATAGTGCTTTTATTTGAATCGATTGTAAAAATTAGAAAATGGCCAAGGCTAACAGGAAAAACATTTCTTGGTAAAGTCTCATGTCAAACGCATGGAGATGAGGTTATACAGTTTGGCCATGCATACTACATCTGACGTGAGGTAAGCTTGTTATTATAAACAATTACTTTGATCAATTTTGTATTGCCATTGATTTAATATTCTATTAAAGTCTCTATTCTGAAGGTTCGATTGTACCTTGATAAGAAGCAAAATTATTGTCCCAGTCTTAAAAAAAATGCATGTGGATAATCTTTATGTGGATAAACATGGTTGCTTAGTTTTTGTGGAAATTCATTCTGAGGTAAAAAATTCTCTACATTGTAGCGACAATATTGGACTTATGTTCACAATTTCAGGGGTTCTCTTTGGTGCTTATGCGCATAGTTGTTGAAGTGCGCTTGGAACATTTTTTTCTAGACATATTAAACTTCTATTCCTTGTGTGAATTCTATTGGTATGGTATTGAATTGTGTCTGACAACTTGGTTTTTGGTAAGTGGTACTGTCACTTGGTTTCACCCAATCTCTCTCTCTCTCTCTCTCTCTCTCTCTCTCTCTTTCTCCTTATCATAACAGTCCAAGAGTTGTCCCCTTGGGACAGACAATTGGCTAGTGCATGGGGTGTTGTCACCATGAGGTCTAGGGATCAATTCCTGGATAGTAGCTAGGTTTCTGTCATTTTCCGTGATTTATCTCCTTTCACATAACTTAGAAACAGACTATGAGGGGCGCCTGGGGTGAGCGTTATCACCTTTTCCACCATAACAGTCCAAGAGTTTCAATTGAATTCAATGCACTTACTAAAGGTTCTATTTGGTGTAAATTGGTTATCCAAAACTCAGCCCCCAAGAAGCAATTTCACATTCTTTTTTTATGAGGGCATGATCCATAATATTCAGAACAAGTGTTATGACAGGAACTACATCGTTCCTCAGATCATAAATAGACGAGGAGTCATTGCTTCATCAATCCTTAGGCCAAATGCTAGCAAGCTACATGTGCATATCTTAAAAACCTGAATTCCAATATCTTCATGAGATGGAGCCTGATCCTCCATCAACAGAATAACCAAGTAATGCTGTATTGCTGACAACTGCTATATCAGATCAGTTTGTGCACAGTACTAACTAGTCTATGCTTTTATCTAGTAGTTGGCATTACACATTTTGCTAGATTGCTACCAAATATTGTACAATATTCTTGATATTCCTATCATCATTTTTTACAATTTACGAGCCATTGAAGTGTGTTGTATGCAGATTGAGCTTCCGAAGGTTAGGGACCATAGGGTTGGGTGACGCATGTAATGAGCCTATCTCTTTCGAATGCAGATAATGCTAGTTGTGTATTTGATTCAGAGATGCATGCAGGAACCTCCTTATTCATTTCCAAGGTTGGAAGGGCTCAGCTCGAAGATCCAAACAATAGATTCTTATATTTTTCCATTTTACTTGAAAACTATATGGAGAAAGGTGAGGTTTTGCTGATATATCTTACTTATTTCGAAAAGATCTGCATCTAATTGAATCATTTGGTCGATCGTATAAGAGATAGGGGTTCGCCTCGCAGCAATGATTGCCTCAATACCTTAAGAGGGTGGAGTCTACCAGAGGTCTTGAGTTCATTAGCAACTGATGGCTCAACTTGCACTTCAATTTTGATGCTGTTCGCAGGTGCACATCACAATTCTCAAGACACTAAATTGCTTATGTAGATGAAAAACAAGGCTATCTTTATGATGTTTCTCTTGTTTTTCTCTTATTGGATTTTATACAAAAATAATGATTCGTATGAGCTAATGCGATCTTTGGAGGCTATATCTTTTTCCTTGCATTGGTTTATTGAAGACTAAACAATATACAGTGAAAGTTGGTTCTTTCTTTTTACTGCTTTTGGTATCTTGAGATGATTATAAGTTTGTTTGCAAACCTAAGATGGTCGTGGTCGTTAAAGGATCTCTCACACTTTATGCAAAATTGAAATGTAAAAGATTTTAAAAATTGTAAGGAATTTGAATATTTGTTTTTGTTCGGAATTCATGCTGCAAACTAATTCATTTTATGTTGTTTTTAGTCATCAAAGTTGATTTAAGAATTTTTTTATTGATCCTCTTAGATTTGAAGAAATTAAAATAGTAATTAAAAAAAAATCTAAAAAAAACATTTTATTTTGTTGACTCACTAAAACCTTTGTGTTAGTTTTTCACTCTGTAAAATAATTTGCAAATCAAGTTTCAATACTGAGCTTATGAATAATTAATAAATTTAGCATTTAATTAGAAAAGAATTTATTAATATTCATTTAATAATAAAAATTATATAGGTAAATAAGCTCAGTTTGGCTCTTTTGCACCCAGCCATATAATTTATCTTTTGACTCAAAAGTAACATGTAATTTATCAATATTTTATAACATTGCAAAACCACCCTTAAGGTTTTATAATATTTGTGAAACGGAAAATGAAGGAGGTGAGATGGTAATTTTCAAACTAAAAAGTATAACTTTACTGGGCTTTTTGAAAAAAATCTAAAAGTTTAGAGGTAAAATGAAATTTCGCCGTCAATTTGTTCAACAGCTTGTCGGCATGGAGGAAAGCGGCGATCTTTTTTCGCATCGCCACCGCCTTCGTCGACTCCGGCGTCCACAGGTGGAACACGTGCCGCACCCCCACCGTGATGTACAGCTCCACCGACCCACTCCATCCGGTCCGCCGCATCGTCTCGTAGTACGCCCGTCCCCTCGCTGCATAGAAGTCATTTTCCGCCACCACAACCAGCGCCCGCCGGCAAGGCATCGCCTCCAGCCGATCTACCGACTCCTTCGACGGATCCGCACGCGGGTCCTCCAACCCGATCGCCCCTGCGCTCACGAATTCCCACGAGCTCTCCTGCCACTCCCGCTGCCCCACGCTCGCTGTCTCGCCGTCCAGCGGGTGCTTGCCCCAGAAGTAGGGGTGTATGAGAACGACGCCCTCGATGCGGGCGCCACCTCCCAATCCGCCAACCCCGATCTGGAGGAGGACATTGTGGGCGATGTTGGCGCCGGTGCTGTCGCCTGCGAGGAAGATCCGGCGTAGATCGCCGTGTTCCGCGAGCCAGGAATCCGGACCACTGCCTCCGGCGTGGGACGCGACCCAGCGGATGGCGGACAGTGCATCGTCGTACGCGGCAGGAAGGGGGTGCTCGGGGGCGAGGCGGTAGTCGAGGGACACGGCGATTACGCGGGCGTGGGCGACGAGGACGTGAACGAAATCATGGTAGGTGGAAGAGAAGGGAGATCCGATGACGAAGCCGCCGCCGTGGAGGTAGATGAGAACAGGGAGCTTAGTCTCGGCGTTTATGTTGCTAGGGAGGAAGAGGCGAGCGGAGACGCCGGTGGTGAAGTCAACGATGACGTCCCTGGAGGCGACGACGGAGTCGGTGGCGGAGGCGGGGACGAGATCGGGAGGGTCGAGGCGTTCGACGCGGCCGCTCTTGAAGAGGTAAAGGTAAGGGGAGTGGTCGTAGGCGATCTCGGCGTCGGGATCCATCAAAGTAAAGCCAGACAAGGTGTTCGATAAAATGCGCAAGCGGAAAAAGGTAGCCGGAACAAGGTGTTCGATATAATGCTCCATCAAATTGCATAATTATTCCTGTTCGTTCAAATCATTGACAATGCATTAAAGACGAACCCAAACAGATCGAACAACATAATCGCAAGCCAAACGACCAACAATTTCACTGATCGTTCGCGATCTGTGGTTTCCAAATGATGGTTGTCTCAGCGATCATGGAGGTCACCACATATGGATCCATGTTCGAAGCAGGCCTCCGATCCTCAAAGTAACCTGAGGAGGAATGAGTAGTTCACAAAGAATGCTAGTTATGTAAAAGCACAAGATCTGCCAAGAAGAAAGGAGGCAGAAGATGATGGATGCACTACGAGAGTCATAGAAAGTATTAGTGAGATAAATGTTTTTTTTACTTCTAGAAAGAGGTGGAGTTTTGAAGATAATTCAAATTTTGGAGGTCTGATATAAATATGAATAAACAGCTTCTAAAGCAAGAACAGAGAAACGGTTTCCTCTTAGACACCGTAGACTGCAGAGGGAGGATGCCCATTATATACCCATAGGAAGGTGTTGATATCAGCAGTCTCATGTCGTCTGGGCGCTCATTTCCTTCACCATAGGCAGCAATATGTTCCTTGTGCCTCTTGCCAAGCTTCTCTCAATGGCACCTTGATAACCTCGAACCCCCCCCCTTATGCACTAGTCACTGTTCGGGCTGGCTAGACTAGCCCCCGTGATTTATCTCCTCCGTGTTGGTCCTGGGACGGACTGGCGGGGGCGCTGGGGGCGAGCGTTTCGCCTTTATTGCCACAATGAGGGGGCAACGTCTACCTATTAGAGTAGTTATCGTGATTACTACAAGGATGCGTTTGATTGGAGGTTATTTTTGATAACTTTAATTATCCATCTAAGGTTATCAACAAAAATCCTGTTTGATTTAGGTAATCGATGATTCCCAAGTAATAATTCATGCCCGACACATCAGCAAAAGAGACATGCAACCCGGAATCGAAAAACCTTAGAAAAGTAAGGTTTTTTTGATTCCGGAGTTAACAAATTTTTTGTATTTTATTCCACATAACCTGTGATTACCTGGTAATCACATAACTAAGGTTTTATATGATAATTTGAACCAAACACCCCCTTAGAGTGTGGGTGTGTTTAATTAAGTTATCATATACAATTTTGATTATATAATTTTCAAATAATCATATAATTAAGGTTACGAAGAATTAAATATAATTAAATATTATTTAATTTAATTCTAGATAATACAATAAAAATTTATTTGTTTGAAAGTTATTCTTGATAATCTTAGTTATCCATTCAAGATTATCAATAAAAATCCTATTTGATTTAAGTAATCGACGATTCCCGAATAATAATTCATGCCCGACATATCAGGAACATGCAATTCAGAATCGGAAAACTTTAAAAAAGTAAAGTTTTTGTTGATTTTGAGATTAAATTTTTTTTTTATCAAAAATATCCTTTGATATTTACCTTTTGAGACAAAAATATTCTCAACAAATTATTACAATGAAAATAATGATCTACATTCTAAATGATAATTAATCAAAATATTATAAAAATATTCAGAAAAAAATTAAGAAGTTTAAAATTAATATTTTGAGAAATAATTAAGAGGAATGTTAAACCAAGAATACAACAACAACAACCGAGCCTTATCCCACTATGTGGGGTCGGCTATATGGATCATTTTACGCCATTGAGCTCTATCC